>RJWM01000892.1:0-182719 GCA_004363535.1 Dasyprocta punctata | reverse complement strand
GGTCTCCCCCTGTGGATAAGATCATTGAGACCTAGAGAGGGAAAGTAACAGAACAAGAAGTTTTCAATTAGTGGACGGAACTAGTAGAGACAGAATGCAAACCTAGTGGTATCTAGCTCCCAAACCCCTGGAGTATGAACTCGCTAAATATATCATTTTGCAAACATTTCATATGCTTTTTATTCTTCCACTTGGGCATAAACTCTGTGGAAGCAGAAGTAATCACTTACTCTCTTGTAGGCTTAACTGAGTGCCTCAAATCAGTGCATTGGGTATATGTGACAAATAGTGGTAAAAGAGAGGAAACTGACATTTATAAAGCATTTAACAAACCTCAGCCAGAACTAGGGCCAGGTGCTGAGACAAATTATATTTATATTTAATCCTTACAAAAAATTCTAGAGGCTGTTGTCAGTTTCCCTGTTACATAAATGCTGCCTACAAAATAAAATTTTCTTTCCTTAGACTCTGCATTTCCTTGTGGAAGATACACAGTAACTGATAGCAGGATTTTAAAATCAAACTTGGTAAGAGACATGATTCTGCTACTTATGGGAGGCTATGATTTTTGAATGATTAAATTTCTCTGAGTCTCATCTATAAAACGCAAATAGGAAATACAGCCTACATCAGTGAATAAGTGTATTAAATGAAGCGGAACATTTAAAGCCCTCTGCTGAAATCACAGTAAGCAGTCTATAAATGTTAGCTATTATTATTATTATCGCTATTAATAAGAATTTGGATAGTCAGCTGGAGTGAAAGACGGTTATTAAATTGTAGCCGGACTGTCAGTGTGCCCTTTAACATAAGACGATTCCTCTCCAACGTGGAAAGGCGTTGGAGGTCAATTGTACAGGTAATTGAATCAGTTTAAATAACTCCCGTGGACATGCCTGCCCGGAATAATCATTGTTTCTGTAAAACTGTTGGTAGAACATAGTAGATGATAATTTTAAAATATTACTTCCTGACAAGAGAATGGCCAGTAAGATGATAGAAGCAAGCAGCCTGTGATGTATAGACAGAAATCTGTATGCTACAAACCCCTCCTCTCAGGGCAAAGGCTTTGACCTCTACCAGCACAGCAAAGTCAAACCTACTGAGATTTTTGTCATCGTTTGGTGATTGTACTTTAGAAATTCAAAATCCTCTGGGGAGAGAAATTCCACACATATTTCATCTCATTCAACTTTTAGAGAGAATGATAAATGACCTTTTACTCAGAAAGATCAGGAAGTTGAGGGTGCTAGTTATAATCAAATATGTCTTCAATGTCCCAAATTACTTTAAAGCTAGACTATTCAGATCAAACGTTATCCTGTAAGTAGCATAAGTAGCATTAAACTTTCTATAAGTAAAATACTTACCTTGATTATTCTAAAGTCACATTAGAGTCTTATAGTATCCCAGCATTACCAGTATAGACCTTATTTGTTATGACACTGTATATTTCAGCCTGGGATAAGGAGGAGTTTTTAACAAAGAGCCATGCCAAGATAGCGTGAGCCACGCTGGAATTCTGTGAGTCCCTATTGCCAAATAGATGCCAATGTGGAAAGACAAATCTCAGGATTGAAACCAATTGTTGGTTTCCTAGGACTGTCGTAAGAGTACCACAGCCGGGTGGTTTAAACAAGAGAAATGCATTTTCTTACAGTTCTAGAGGCTAAAAGTACCATATCAAGTATCATCTGTGTTTTGGGGAGCACTGATTTTTTCTGAGGGTTTCCTTGTTGGCTTGCCGACGGCTGTCTTGTCCCTAGGTTGTCATCAGGATTGCCATCATTGAATTAGAACCCACTAATGACCTTAGGTACCTTTCAATACCTCTTGAAAGATTCTATTTGTCCTATATGTACAGCCACTTTCTGAGACATGGGAATTAGTCCATGAATTTTGAGGAGACACAATTCACCCCAGAATAATGATTTGTGCAGGAGAATCACTTAGAGTCTTAATTAAAGATTCAGAATTCGTCAGCTCTACTCCTGAATACAGATTCATTAGGTTGAGGAAACTGCATGTTTACTAAGCATCTAGCTGCTAGAACTTGTGCTTTTGGTTAAATCAGGTGCTAGTTTGGAATCTGACTTGATGAAAATTGGGAATAGGTTGGTTTATATAATTGAGTATTTCAAAAGAAAAGGCTTTATGGGTACCTTGATTAGGGGCCTCAATAATATTATTACATCTTGGATTCTCTTTTCACACCTCTCCCATCTTCTCTCTCCATCTCTTAATCCCTTTGTAGTTGGAAGATGGCTAGATGCAGCTCTTGTGCCTTCAGAGATTCACAGTTCGTGGTGTCGAGGGAAAATTTGGTTAACATGCTACCTGAGAACTGGCAATATGGATCTTAGATGACAAAAGTGGATCTTAAATGGCAAGAGAGATGAAGCATAAAAATGGATGAACTGCTATGCTTTGCATGTGGAAGTGCCAATTTACTGATAGAAAGGTCGACATTTAAAGTATACAAGTTTTATAAAAAAGTATAATTCAAAGTTTATTTGGGAAAAAGATTAATAGTACTGAGAGTAATTGTTTAGTGCTTACTACTTTTAAGCACTCTCCTGATGTATATTTATGCTTATTTAATATACACATTAGGTACAATTATTATCACCATCATACAGGTTGGAAAATAAAGTCTCCCCAAGGAACAGTATCACTTCCCCAAGGTACCCCAGGTCATAAAAGCCAATAAGGAGGCAAAAACAGGACTCTAGGTTTTGGAGTCCCCATCTATACTTTCCATGTTATATAGCCTCTTTGACATGTTAGATAGCAGAGTGGAATCCACCCAGATTTTAGTAGTTTCCATATGACAGCAATGTTGGAGAGGAAATTAAAGCACTGTTACCTATTTTAATTTTGTACATGTACTAGACAGATCCACTTATCCAACTTCAATTTGAAAGTCATCTTCCAAACTTAATATTCAATGGTTCTTTGTGTATAACAGCACTGACAAAGGAAGTCTTCACACATGAACTATGCATTAACTTTATTAAGGACCTGTTAATTCAGCTCAGTGTGGACAAAAGTGGGGGAAAGGAGTCATCTAATGCTTCTTACCTCTGTAAGCTATGAGTTCTAGCTGATGATTGTGTCACTTGACAACCACACCAACGAGCAAACTTTGAAGCCTAAATAAACACTACCCAGCCAGCATTCAGAGTGTGCTGTCCTTATTCAGGGAAGTACTATTTTTTTCTAGGTACTTTTTTTTTTTTTTTTTTTTTTTTTACTACAGAATTCAGCCAAGGTGTAGGTCTTCCCCTGGAATTTGAGCAGGGTGCCTTGCATTTGAATGCCTGAGCCAGTTTAGTGGTCTTTACCAAAAATAGCTTGGCCTTTTGACTCACCCAGGCTGCCAGTAAACTGCTTTTTTTTTAAAACCCCTCTCCACAGATATGCTAAATCTAGTAACATCACCTCAATGCATTCCGAATTGGCTACAACCTTGCATGTGTTTTAGTTTGAATGTCCTTGTTATCTGTACATATGTGGTACCAGGGGCAGGAAGGGTCTGGCCGATTATCTAGCTCAGCCCCACAGGTTAGCAGATAAGGAAACAGGCCCAGAAAGGCTCATGACCCACCCCAGGCCATATTGCTGGTAAGGGGCTCCTGGTCCATGAAACCTGGGTGTTCTCCACCAGAGTCACAGCAGGAGGTTTCGTGGGTTGGGATGAAGCTCCTTCCCCTCAAAAGTAGTCGGGGTGGGGGTGGGGGTGGTGATGCAACCTCCACCCACTGTTGAATTTATGGAATTTTCATGTTGATATACTGCTGCACCAAGAAGGAATACCTGACGACCAAACAACACAAAACTCAGGAAACCAAACTAGTATTTTAATGCTCAAACAGAGCCAGGTGTGGCCCCTTTGTCTTCCCCTCCCCTCCCTCCTCTCCCCTTCCCTTCTCTTTCCTTCCCTTCCCTTCCTTCCCTTTCCATTTTGAAACTGTGGTAAGAACACTTCACACAAGATCCACTCTCTGAATAACTTTTAAAGTGCACAATACAGTATTGTTAACTATGGACCCATCGTTGTACAGCAGACCTCTAAAATTCATTCGTCTTGCGTAACTGACACTTTATCCTTGTTGAGCAAACTTTTAGTAACATTCTGCTCTCTGCTTTGATGATACCATATTTTAAATACTTCATGTAAGTGGAATCACACAGTATTTGTCATTCTGTGTTCAAAGGGTTCCACTTAGAATGATACCCTCAGGTTCCACACATGTTGTTACATACGGCAGTATCTCCTTCCTTTCCAAGGTTAAATGATATTCCATCATATGCAAGCTGGACAATTTTTCAGGTCCTTTCTGCCCAGTGTCCCGTGATACAAAACAAGAATGGATAACAAGGGTTTCAGAGCTAAAAGACATTCAGTGTGGTAAATACAGCATGCCCTCCATAGGTAGACGTTTACATGGTGCCACACCTTGGCTTTTGTGAATAATGACGCAGTGAACATAGGGCTGCATGCCCCTCTTCAAGGACCTGATTTTAATTCTTATGGATAAATATCCAAAACTGAGGTTGTCGGATCAGATGTTCATCATATTTTTCATGTTGTTGCAGTGTCTCCATGTTGCACTAAAGTACGTTCCCGCCAGCAGCATAAAGGAGTCCAACATCTTCACATCTAACCAGGCAACTTTATTATCTCTTTCATTGGCTCTTTTAACAGGCATGAGGTAATACCTCTGCATGGTTTTGATTTGCATTTTCCTATTGATTAGTGATTATTGAGCATCTTTTCATTTACCTTGGCTATTTGTATATCCTACTCGGAGAAATTTCTGCTCGAATCCTTTGCCCAGCTTTAATTAGACTGTTTTTCCTTGTGGGTTTTCTTGTTTTGATATTGAGCTGTAGGAGTTTCTAATGTGTTTTGGATATTAATGCTTTATGGAACTTGGTTTGCAGGTACTTTCCCACATTCCAAAAGTTGTCTCTTTTTCTCTATTGATTGTTTGCTTTGCTGTGTGGAAGCCTTTTACTTTGATATGGTTCCACTTGTCTATTTTGGCTTTTGTTGCCTGGGTTTTTGATGTCATATCAAGAAATAATTGACAAGACCAAGATCAGAAGAGACTTTCTCCAATATTTTCTTTCTAGGAGTGGTAGTTTTAGGTCTTAAATTTACATCTTTCAACCATTTCGAGTTTTTTTTTTCTTTTGTGTATATTGTAAAAGTCCAATTTCATTCCTTTGCCTGTGGATATCCAGTTTTCTCAGTGCTATTTATGAAAGATGCTGTCCTTTCCCTACAGTGTATTCTTGACAACCTTGTCAAAAATCAGTTGTATGGTGCAGTCTTTCTTTGATATCAGTGGGGGATTGGGCTCCAGGATTTTCTGCAGATCTGAAATCGGAGGATGTTTATGTCCTTCAACTCAAATATGTTCTCCCTCATACAGCAAATGATCTCTAATCATGTAACACCTAATAAATTTTAAATACTATGTAAATAGTTATTGTGTTATATTGTTCAGGAAATAATGACAGGAAAAAAGTCTCTACATGTTCAATGCAAATTCAATTTTCAAAAATGTATTGGAATCCATGGATCATGGATATAGAACTGAAGATGTGGCGAGCTGATGGTCTATGCATGAGTTTACTTGCAGATTTTCTATCCTGCTTCAGTGGTTTTCATTCCTATTCTATGCCAGTGAGGTACTGTTTTAATAACCGTAGCTTTGATATTCTGAGATCAGAAAGTACCATGTTACTGGCTTTGTTCTTTTCACGATTGCTTGGCCATCCATTGTCTTTCTTTACTCCATGTGAATTTTAGCATTTTTTGCTACTTCTGTAAAAAATATCTTTGGGATTTTGACAAGGATCATACTGGATCTGCAGATTTCTTTGAATAATATGGAAACGTTAATAGTATTAATTTTAATTCATGAATATACATTTCTATTTATTTATATCTTTTTCAATTTCTTTCATCTTTTGGTTTTCTTTCATAGTTTTCACATATATGCTATAAATCCTCAAAAGCACTAAGAATAAAGCAAATTACCTCAACACCATGAGGGCCACGTATATATAACCCACTGGGGACATGATGCATGGGGGTGAAAAGCTGTTAACCTTTGTTTCTTTAAAATCAAAAACAAAGCAATATTACTCACACTCACCACTTCTCTTCAGCATAGTACTGGAAGTTCTACACTGAACAACGAAACAAAAGAAGAAATAAAAAGCATCCAAGTCAGAAAAGAAGTGAACTTCACATTCCTGTCTATAGATGACGTGATCTGTTACATAGAAAACACTAAAGACTCTACTATGCCACTATAAAGATGATATAGGCAGACAAGTTAAATAAAATATTATAGGCAGTCTGACAGGGCTGGACCCTCAAAGGAGCCAGTGCAGGGGACAGGATACCTTGCAGCTGTGGGGGAGACAGGTACTCAAGACAAAAGATAAAACAAATGCACTCACAGACTTCCTAAGGGTAAGCATCAGGGATTGATATTCTAAATAGGTATCCATCACCTTGAGGAAGCCAGGAAGAGCCACTGACCCACCCCCTCCTGGAAGAGCCCCTGTTCTGTATTCATGTCTGCTTCCCCATCTGACACCGATTTAATCAATTTTACCTGAGCAACTGCACCCCTGACCTTATGGTTGACTGTAGTTCTGTCCCACCTCGTGTCCGCCTTGCAATTTCCCATTTTGCCCCACCTTATCCCCGCCTCACCTCGTGGTTTTGCTTATAAAATCCCTAGAAAAGGCAGGGTCCTTGGCAACCCACTTGGAACTCCTTCTGTCTTTTTCTCAAACAGAAACTTTCTTCCCCCAATAAATATAGTCTGCTGCTTTTAACCTCCATTGTTCCTAAAATTCATTCTTCGATTTTAGAGAACACAGACTCCTAACGAACATCTAGCAAGTTGGGCGTTTCTTTCCCCTACGTGGATCACATTTAACAAAATTGCAGGATACAAAACCACCAATAAAAATCAGTTGCATTTCTCTACACTAACAATTAACTATCCAAAAAGGCAATTAAAAAAACAATCCTATTTACATAGCATTAAAAGGAATGAAATAATTAGAAACAAACTTAAGTAAGGAGGTAAAACACCTGAACTCTGAAAACAAGTGACTTTTTAGACAGGGCCTAGGAAAGAGCTGCTTCTTGGTTGCCAGCTTTTCGAAGCTCTCCTGACCCGTGAGTCACCCCTGGGGCTGGTCTGGGGCCTCCCACCTTGGGAAGTAACCCAGCAGTGCTGTTTTCGATAAGGAAGCAATGCTAGCAGTCTGTCCTTCATCTACAATCAAAATCTCTTTTTCCCTATACTTTTATACCTGAGAAAAGGGTTCATTGTCATACAAATCTCTTGTTTCTCAACATCAGTTTGAATTTCAAGATAGTGGACGGTTCTGTTTCTGGTTTTTATTTCAGTTTAGCTATTTCTATATTAATTCAATTTGATAGATGTTTACATAAAAATTGTAATTTAAAGTCTTGGTCACACTAGAGAAGGGTAGAATGCCTTTGATTAGTGAATGTTGAGTATCTCTTTAAATATATGTCTTAAAAACAATTAATATCTGTTCAGTCGCTATATAGTTCAATCTTTTATAATGCAAATCAGAGTGGATCATGAAGTATTTATTGTGCATGTGAATTTTGTAGTTGAGGAAACTGAACTTCAGGAAATAAACGATTTAGGTAAACTTGCATGACTAGGAAGTGATAAACAAGAATTTAGACCTAGCTCAGAGGCACACCAGTGGTCAAGCTCTGTGCATTTTGCTAGTTGATCAGATTCCACGGATAGACTGGCAGATGTCTGACTTTAGGAATAGGAAGCTAAAATGTTGAATAAAGTGCCATCACAGTCCTTATATTGTTTGATCTTTCTAAAACCTTAGAAGGGACTACAGAGGATGTCATTGTCCCATTTTTAGAAAAGATAGCAGAGATTCAGATTAGTTATTTGATTTATCCAAAACTCCTTGCCTGGGAGTGCCTGATATAAGATTCCCATCATTGTCTTAAAAGTCTGAAGTGAATTGTGAGGAGAATTTGGTATGTAGAGTTAAGAGATCAGATTCAAGAACTAATTATCCATTCCACTGATTGAAGTATATCATAGAAAAAGTATTTAATCTTTGATTTGATTTCCAGCCCTCTGTCACAGTATCATATAGATAGCAATTCTATTGCTAGATGGTTTACTAAATGAAACAATAAATCTGAAATGCCCTTTGTGACCACAATATGTAAATATTACATGTTATAAATAAAACAATGTTAAAGCTATAATATTAATTTTAATAATTATTAGTAATTTTTATGTGAATGTGTTGATTTTCTTTTGTTAAAGAAAATTGTTAATTGTTGATTATAAAGCATCAGAAAAAGATGCTAGTTTATGAATTTTGGCTACTTCTATCCTAATTTGATGACTTGTATGAGAATTATAAATACTGAAACGCTTCTTTCAGGGTATTTGTGTAATCTATAATTATAGGAAAGCATCATAAGCAAACTTCTAGATTCTGAAGATTAATACAGTTTATATTCTAGTCTTTTTCTTCAATCATTTTTAAGAAAGCAGAGGTCATTTCTGGGAGAAAAAATACTATATTAGCAAAAATTGACATTTTCAAAAGAATAAAAGAGGCAGATTTTTATGTGTCCCTCTGCATGTGATAAATGAATTTATGTCCATGTATCAGCAAAAGTCCCCTTGAAGAAATCAAAGCAAGACCTGTCCGCATGCAATTTTTTCTTCCAATAGGACATCACCAAATTATTTATTAAGCACCTATCTTCACTATAAGAGCTGAGGAGTGCAGACATTCAAATGCTTTCCATGCAGTCTTTCCTACAATTAATTTTACAAAGCAAGATACTCACATCTCAAATAGTTTAAAACTATCAGAACAAAACAAGCAGACACAGCACTTAATGACTCTGAACTGGGCTTTGTAGTGAATTGTTTGGTTAGAAGGTGTCTTCTCTCTTACCCAGGGTGGCATTTTTAGAAAAATGAAATAAGAGTGACAGAGGAGCTTCAGAGGGAAAGTATCAATAATAAAAGAAGCACTTTTGTTCTTATGATAACCCCACGAATTGCTGCCCTTTTGGATAAAAAGATTAGAAATATTAACATCTAATCAACATGGCAGAATTTATACTTAACCATGTGTTTTACATTTGTGTTTATTAATTTGATGTAAGAAACAGAGAGAGCTGTTGGAGACCACTAGGAAGCAGCTCTGAGCAGGATTTGAAATTAACTAGTTGGCTTTCTATGATTATCTGTGAGTCTGTCCTAGGCCTAGGCCCCTTGTCTGGCAAAGGGTGCTGATTCATAGTAAGTGAACCTCTATGAATCACTGGTCCTGGCTGAGACCTGTAGTGGCCTGTGATGCCAGAGATATCTCAAAGGGCAGGATAAGGCCACAGCTCAGTATGCCTGGCTTCCGCCCCAATTAAGTAGACAGAGACTGCAGCTGCAGACATCTCACTCCTACCGTAGATGTCATCATGGAGATAAGACAGTTCTCCTAAATTGGCATAGTTTACTACTTTGAGAAATCTTTGAAGTGACTCCCAAGGTCTTCTCAGTTCCTGCACTTTCCTCAGTATCCCCTCTCCTTGTTTGAAAAGTTAATAAATACGGGCTACCCAGAGAAGCTCTTTGTCTCAGCCTCCAGAGTCTCAAACTCTGCTGGGGGTTTTTATCCTCCTGAAGCCCTAAAATCTTATCACTTATCTCATTTATTTAAGCCTTCACCACACACTCATTTGGGAGATTGGGGATCTTGGCCAGGTCCCTGATAGAGAGCCACTTTTAGGTTTTGAAAACGGAATCACAGAAAGAATAACTCACAACCTTTCCATAGTCTTAAAGTTCATGATTTATAGTTGATGGTATCCAAGACTACATGGGTTTTAGCAAAGGGAAGAGTCAAAACCATATTCAAATCATTAATCACTTACCTTCTACAATTTTCATCACTATTCAAAAGCATAAGTTGAGTTCTATTTCTCTGCATTTCAAAAGCCAAGTTTCATAATGAAATTGGGTGTATATTTATGAGTATCTCAGAAAAAAATCAATCTAGTTTATAGTTCTACTTTATAAACATCAATACTCAATTATATATTTGTTGTGGCTTTAGGTATGCACGTGTATTACATTTAGTGTACATCTTCATATAATTTTTAATATTTTATCATGAATAGATTATTTCTATGAATAAATTTCATTTTAAATAGACTTCAATAATTAAATATGAAATCTTTTTAAGACACTAGTATTATTAATAAAACATCATGAATGTGCTAATATATCTTCTTGAAATTTTTACATCATATTAATACCACTTAATGTAAGCAACATTTCTTAATGAAATTTGTAAAAGCATATTTGGATTATTACAAAGTAGGTTTCATTTTACTAGGTGAATTTTTTTAAATTTTAAATTCTATAAGTAAATAAATGATTCTTCCACTAAGATATTAAACAATATCTCCTTTCAAAAGGAATTAAACAGCCACGGGTTGAAGGCCAGGACCCACCTCTTAAAATACATTTTGCCAATTACTTCATAGGTTAGAACAAGTAAGATAAAGTAGGCCAAACTTTTTGGATGGTGTTTCACTTATAATACAGACACAGAACTCTGGTCCAGGGAGGATGTTCTTGCAAGTTTCTGCAGGCTTTTATTTGGTCAATTACATGGTTTGACAAAGGAATCCAATTAAAAAGTTGTGGGGGATTTACACATGCTAGCTAAAAATCAGGATTAGTTGGGAAAAGCTTTGTAGAAATAGTTGGCCAAAACTACCTGGCTAGGTATGAAAGGAAAGCCAGGAATAGATTAAGGGTCTTAGATTATGGAGGGAGGGAAGATGGGAAGACGGACAAGGCTCACACTTTGCAGAAAATACTTAACCGGAATTAGGTGGAGGAACAAAAGGAAGTCGTGGTTAGGAGGGAATTCAAAGAAAGGGAATTGTGTCGGTTTGGAAGAGGGGGCTCGAGGTGAGGGGCATTGAAAACAGCAGGGGACATCATTTCAAAGCCCGAAGTCTACAAAGTCATCTGAACCTGGATCTATTCCCCCCTCTGTCACATACTGTGGGAAGCTTTGGACAAGATAGGATAGGACAGTTCTTTACCTAACTGTGCTTAGTGTTCTCTTCGTTGAATTAGTTCCAACAGATTTTGTTCTTGGCAAAGAGAAATATTCTGGCTGAACATCATAAGCAGATTTATGAACTGTAAGAGCAATTATGAGTATGAGTAAATATTTAGGAGATGTATCAGCAAATATTTTTTAAAAACTCTTTGAGTGGCCAGTCACAAAAAAGAATCATGGTGATAATTACAACAGAAAAAAGTATGTCTTTATCTCTGTTTTTTAATTACTTTTGGTAAATCTTCTAGGTCAGATAGCTTTAGTGATTGATAAGAAATCTAACTTTAAACTCAGTGTTGGGAAACATGTAGATGGAAATGGTCCTGCAAATAAATTATACTTTCTAGCAAGTTCTAGTTCATGGGTTTTGAGATTTCCTCTGAAATATTTGGTTTGGTCCCAAATGACATGATTATTTAGAAAGTATTTGAGCCTTTTGTCTTTTTGATATTGTACTGAAAAGTGAGCAGTTTTGATGGCATTTTTACAATGCCATCAAGATTTTAGTATAAGCAAGCTGAGTCTGTGGCTAGAATTACTGAACATAAGACGGAGAAATTGAATGTGCTTTTTAAAATAGGAGGATCCTTGGAAAACAGTGTAGCATCAGGCAAGTTCGCAAGCTTAAGATTTAGAGAGTTTCAGTCCTGTCCTGTGTGACATTTGAGTATTTATTAACCAATATCATCATCTCTACCATTTGGATGATAATGCCTAGTAACTTGTCTAGATCTTCCCTCTTCTTCGTGTCTTAACTCCCATAAAAACGGTAATATGTGGCTAGCACAGTGAAAACCATATGCAGCTGGAGGAAACCAGCTTGGGGTCATTTCTCCAACTTTCTTGAAAGGATCCTAACCTTAGTATACTCCTCCTAGTTACACAGGTATGAAAATGAAACCAAGGATGTATTCGTAACAACACTAGGATGTACTGGACAAACCGAGATATGGTCGGTTTGACTGGAACCCATCCTTAAGAAGAAGCATACTTTAGCAGAAGTTCTAGATTCAACCAGTGCCTGATGTAATAAGCGCACAAAAGTAGCAGCTACTGTTGCTAAATCATTGAGTTTCAAGTACAAAGAACCATTTTCACTTTAGGAAAAGTTTCCTCCAAATGAGCTGTTACTAATTCTAGCTATCCAACTATCAGGTCAAGGGAAAACCAATACTTCAACAGCAATAATTTCAAGAACCCTAAATCATTCTTTCTAGTGTCATGGGCTCATGTTTCACTTCTGATCTTTGCCTCTTTCTTTTGTCATTGAAAACTATGCTTTGGGGAACCCCATGATTGAACATCCATCTTTCTGAGGCTTTGATTTCATCCCCTTCCTCACACACCTGCATGCTGTTAATTGTCGCCCCACCTTTCCAGGTTGCTCTATGGAACTCCACCCTGGCATTCCCAATTCTTGCTTGAATGCACCTGTGCAAAGTTACAAACCACCCTTCAGCTCTCCACACCCGAATGGAGCTCTTCACACTCAGTGCTTCACCAGGCCCATAGACCTTCCCTAACTCAGGGCTCTAACTTCATGTAGTGCCATTAAGTCACACACTTGCTTATCTGGAAATGAGCATAAATTCCTTTCTTCTGTATTTTTCAAACTCAAATTCAACCCATTGACTCTTCCTCCAAAACAGCTCTCAAGTGGTCATTCTTTGTATATCCCCACTCCCGAGATTCTCTCTATGGTCATCTCTTACTGAAAATAATCCCATTTGTTGGTCTGTACTACCAGTTTTAGTACTTTTCATGCTGCCTGTGAACCTGTCTTTATTGCTCCAATGTGCAGTTGTAAAACAACACATTAGTTCTGTGCTCAAAACACAAAATCTTTCAGTGATAACTGCTAAAACATAATAACCTAAAATATTTTTCCAAAATGATTGTAGCACCTAGCCAATGGACTGTCACTTCACGTGGGCCCAGTAAACATCTGTGCAATGAACACTGGTCTCTGGAAACGCCATGCTCTTTACAACGCTTGGCTCCATTTGGGTCTTTGTTCGGGGATTTCCTTCTGTCTCAAGGCTCTCCATCAAATGTACCACCCTTAAAATTCTTGCTCTTTTTCAATTCATTTGCAACTCCGTTGGCTGAGTTCTATGGGGGTGTGGGGGGAAACAGAGGTATTTGGTCATTAAACAGTGTAATTTCTGGGAACACTGGAAAAGGACTTTTTTTTAAAACACCATGGCATGTAGCTAGAAATGTACAGCTGAGTTTTAACCAGGGCACGTAGGCAGTGACGACATAAACTATTCACACAACTCTAGCAATGAAACTATACACATGGTTTTCCATTCTCTATTTATGTCTGGGCAGCTAGAAGTGAAGGACTCAAAGATGGCAACGTTGTAAGCTGGAAGAAGCTGGCTCCTGATTCATCACTTAGGAAAGAGTTTCCTAGGAATATCACCAAACCACAGTAGGCTTCACTTGAGTGAAGACTTTGAGTTACGCCACTGAGACATCACACTTCATTCTGACTTTAATATAGTACAGCATCCACAACTAATGTATCCTTGAGAAAGATATGTGGTTTCTCTATGCTCATGTAGGATGTGGATATAACCACTATTAAATCGGTAACTATCTATTCCATCGTTTCATTTCCTTTTCACCCTTTCACTGTAACCTCTTCGAATTCCACAGTGCTGGTACTTCATTACATATTTACTGACTGGATAGATGTGTGTTTATTCTAGGAGAAAAATGTTCGGAAATGATTAAGATTGACAGATTTTGGTTGAGTAGGAAAAAGAAACTTTCTAAAAACTTTAACCATGGAACGATGTTAAAGGCCTACTGTTAGAGGTGATGAAAGATTTATCACTAGGGACTTAGTTGGTCGGGAATTTAGAGGCTAATGGTCCAAACTGCATAACTCACTAGTGCACTAATTACATCTGGAGAAGTCAAAAGACTGGCCCAAAGCATATTAGCAACAGACCTGCAAGTGAAATTGCATCTTCTGTCTTCTGTACCAGAATTTTATATCAAAGTTTAAAGGGAGAAAGAAGAATCAGAACCTCAACTATGTATAAGGTCTCAATTCAAATCTTGCCAGTTTACATGTTGTACGCCTTTGTGCAAATTACTTAATTTGGCTCAGGGAATCAGGGATATTTCATATTTACAAAAATAGGATAAAATACTTTTATAATGAGATTATTTATATTAACAAAGAGCCTGGCACAAGATTACAATGACTACTGCTACATATGCTATATATAATTTTGCAAGTAAAAAGAAATAATTTTTATTTAATACTTCCTATTTACTTTTTACTGCCTGGCATGAAATAAGATTCTGCCTCATTACAGATCACTGAATTTTTAGGAGCTGAATTGGAAACAAGAATCCTATGGGGAAAAATGCAGTCCAAGACCAAACAAGTGAACTTTAAGTGAATTGTGTAATACCATAATCTTCTCAAACTGGAATCTTTTGGTCAAGTCATCTTTTATAAACGTGACTCCAACTAATTGCAATCACTGAGTAAATGAGAGATGGGAGAGGAGATAGTCTGACAAGACTGAAAAGCTGGAAAGTCCCAGAACTCTGTTTTCCCTCCTTAGAATCTGAGTTCCTATGGTGACCTGGAGTAGAATCTTTTACTCATCATTCTCATGAAAATGAGTAATTTAATAAATACGACACTATAAGACTAGAGAAGACCTGTTTGACAGAATCATCATCAAAAGGATAATTACGTTTGCCACTGGAATGTGGCTTGTGCTTAATTTGGGTTTAATGAGAGATGTGAGGTTTGCATTTGTTCAGAGAGATGGCCTCAGCGGACGACCCTGGGTCCTTCATTCTGGGAACCCGAGCCCCTCGGCTGCTCTGAACCCTGGAAAGCATCTTCTGGGATCCATTAAGGCAAGTGTGTGTAATGACCGAGATTGCAACACACTTTAATTAGTGAGTCCTACTACTGTTGTCTTGAGAAAGCTAAAAAGTTGTAAAATAGGGGCAGCGATACTCCACCTCCACTGCATTGTGGTGATTAAGTGAGAATACACGAATGTCTAGCACAACACAGGTGCTCAATAATCATTCCTTCTTCCTTCCTCTCTCTTCTTCACCTTTTCTTCCCTCCTTTCTTCTTTCCTCTTTCCCTCATTCCTTTCTTCCTTTATTTCCTTTCCCCTTTTCTTCTTTCCTTTCTCCCTTAACCCCTTCTTTCTTCTTTTCTTCCTTCTTTCCCTCCTTCCCTTTTATCTCCCTCCATTTATCTCTCTTTCCCTCATTTTCTCCCTCTTTCCTTCACTTAGTAAATCCATTGAGAAGTAATTAGATTCTATTATTTACATTTTACTGTACAGCAATGGATAAGATTGAGCCTTATTATAGATCAGAGTGTTTTTAGAAGATGAACAGGATATATGAATTCAGCCCATTCACTGAGTACTAACTTGGAATTTTTGAACACAAACATGTACTATTCTACTTCTTCTATTTGGCAGGAAGTGCCTTTCATTCCCTGGTATGGTACATGCTTCTACCAACACTCGCCCATGAAATTCACCTTTGAGATTCATTTCCATAAAATCCGACAAGCACAGACTGATGAGGGAGAGAAGCAAAGACCACTGACCAGACCCTCAGTCCAGTAAGTGACAGATTCATCAGGAACAGCATAAATGGAGCCCGACTTTTTTACCTGCCCCATTCCTTCGGGAGCCTATGTAAATTACCTTTGATCTGCTCATCTATAAATTAAGGATTAAACTCGCTTTGGGAAGACAGCGCCTTGGTCTGAATAATTATACAGTCATTTAATAACATATTAAAAATGAAGCAAATGAAAGCTTAGCTCTTTTTTAAAGAGTTCATGTTTTAAAGAAGTTTGTTTAAGTTTGCAGAAAAGTTGAGTGGCAAGTACTGAGATTGCCCATGGACCCTCTGCTCCCTGGCACGCATAACCTCCCCCCAGTACCAGGATCCCCCCACCAGAGTGGCACATGTACTGTGATTGATGACCTTAGTGACAAATTCATCATTATCCCCCGAAGTTCAGTTTACATTAGGGCTCACGCTAGCCGTTGCACATTCGGTCAGTTGGGTTCCTGTATAATGACCTCTATTCACCATTACAGTATTATACAGAGTAGTTTCAGTGACCTACACACACTCTCTTCTCTACTTATTTATCCCTCACTTTCCCCTAGGCCCTGACAACAGCTGATCTTTTTACTGCCTCCATAGTTTTGTCTATTCCAGAATGTCATCCAGTTAGGATTACTCCCAGTCTAGCCTTTTTAGACCTTCTTCTTTCAGTAACAGGCATTTAAGATGTCTTGAGGTCTTTATATGCATTGACATGCCATCTCTTTTTAGCACTGAACAATATCCCATTGTCTGATGTCCCACAGTTTATTTACTCATGTAACTGCTGAAGACATCTTGATTGCTTCTAAATTTTGTCAATCGTGTGCAAAGCTGACACAAAGGTGCGTGCAGGTGTTCGTGTAAGCACGTATTTTCAGCTCCTTTGGGTGATACCAAGAAGCATAATTGCTGGATTGTTTGACAAGAGTGTGTTTAGATTGGTAAGAGATATTGAACCCTTTCCAAAGCAAATCTTTTTCCATTGTGATTTTGCGTTTCCTCAAGGGATGAAGGCAATTCTTTTTGTCCCTGCTCCTTGCCCACATTCGACATTGTCAATGTTCTGGATGTTGTCCATACTGTTACTTTGTAGTGGTAACTCATTTTAATTTGCTTTTCCCTGATGACATAAGATGTGGAACATTTCTTCACATGCTTATTTATCATCTGTGATGATAAATCATCTTCTCTGGTGAGGTGTTAAAATCTTTGGCTCATTTTTTAATTGGGCTGTTCATTTCCCTACTATAGAAAAGAGTTCTTTGTACCTCTTGGGCAACAGTCTCTTATCAGATATGTCTAGTCTATGGCTTACTATTTGATACTCTTGACAGTGTCTTTTGTGGAGCAGTTTTTAATTTTAATGAAGTCCAGCTTATCAATTTTTCTTTCATGGATTGTGGTTTTGGTGTTGTAACAAAAAAGTCATTTCTAAATCCAAAGTTTTTCTCCTATTCTATCTTGAAGTTTTACAGTTTATATATTAAATTTAGCTTTGTAGCCATTCTGAGTTAATTTTTATGAAGGGCACAAGATCTGCATCAAGATAGATAGATTTATTTATCTATTTTGTATGCAGACATTCAGTTATGAGAGGCCATTTGTTGAAAAGACAACCTTTGCTCTGTTGCATTTCCTTCCAATATTTTTTCACAGATCAGCTGGCTATTGTAATTGTTAAGCATGATATGTCAGCTCAGCTGATTAGGAAACACGTGGCAGATTCGTCATGCACCCTTTATGGATGTATCTGTGGGGGTGTTACAAGAGATGATTGACATGTAGGACAGAAAACTGAGGGAGAGACTGTGGACAAGACCACCATTGGCTTGTAGCCTGCATGAAATAAAATGGAAAGAAGTAATCTGATGCTCATTTTTGAAAAGCTGCATTCTACTTGAGTGGGTGTGTCTTTCACTACTGCCATCACCTGTGAATATCAGACACTAATTCCTTCAGCCTTCAAGGCAGACTTGTACGAGTATCTTTCCAGGGAGGCTCCAGGCCTTCGGTCCTGATGCTGCATCTTTCTTCCCCCTGGTTCTGCAGCTTCCAGCTTCTTGGACCGGGCAGATCCTCTGGCTTTCCACGTGCAGAGGGCCATCGTGAATGCTTCCATCTCTGGTCCTGTAAGCTTATTTAACCAATTTCCTTGCACAATTATGACATATTTCCTATTGATTCTGTTCCCTATTACAGCTACAGTGAGGCTATTTCCAGGCTTCTAGTTTCATCAGCTTCTCTATTTGTCTATTCTTTTACCACATGATGATGATTAGTCTGCTTTATAGTAATTCATGAACTCAAGCAATGTCCTCTAACTCTGCTGCTCTTTGGTACTGTGTTAGCTAATTTGGTTTTTTGGCTCACCATATAAGTTTTAGATTTGTAGATGAAAGAACTTGCTGAGATTTTGATTAAGATTGCATAGAATCTGTAGCTCAAATTAGAAAGAACTGACTTGATAATATTCAGTCTTTCCATGTATGAATATGAAATATCTGTCCATTTATTTTATTTTGTTCTGGCTTCTTTAACCAAAATTTTATAACTTTATTCGTATAAAATTCTATAATTTTTGCATTTATATCTAAGTATTTCATTCTTTCGAGTGCTAGCAGTGATATTGTATTTTTAATTTCAAATTTCACTTTTCATTGGTAGCAAACAAAAGCAATTGACTTTTGTACATTTGCTTGTAATAATTACTCATTAATTTCTGCAATTTTTGTTGATTCAGATTTTCCACTTTGATTAGCATTCATCTACAAACAGACTTTTATTTCTATTAGTATGTATTTTATCTTTCATTTCCTTTTCTTGTCTTATTTCTTTAGCCAGGGCTTTCTTTTAGTGCAATACTGAAAAGGCATAGTGGGGGCAGAAATCCTACTCTTGTTCCTGGGCAAAAGAAATTGTTCTAATTATATTCTATAATTACATTCTAGTTAATTCTAATTTTTCTATTTACAGTCTTTAGTTGTATGGTGATGAAAGGGTGTGTGGAGGGAGGTATTTTACAGTTTTATCATTTAATGAGCCTGAGCCTGTGGAATAAGAACTTCACTTGTGTTCCTAGGTCCCCACTGCCACACTTACCCCTCGGTAATGAATGACAGAATAGCCAGTCTGGGCTGGAATTGAATATTTCTCTTCCTCCAAATTAATGAGGCTCTGATAATCCTCCAGTAGATTAGACTTGTTGAGCAGTTTCTCCTGGTGGCAGGACTTGTTAAGAAACACAAAATACTCTGATACTTTTCCCAATAGCTCCTTCCCCTTTTCCCAGCGGAAGCGTACAGATTCTTCTCTGATGCCCACAGGGAAGGAATGCTCACCAAAGTGTGAGGACCTTCCCACGACTAGGTTCTGCTGGGCTTTTCATCTTAAGACTTCTCCACACAGAGAACCCATCCACGTGCCCACTGCTTACTGCACTGGTTCCCGTGGGGATTTTCCTCTTATCAGTCTCGGTTCTCCATATTCACGCATCAGTCTCTCCAGTCCAGGACAGTGGTTTGCCCTGCAGCCTCACCTCTCTTATGGATCCGAGAATAGCTGATTTATCAGTTTGTTCAATGTCTAACTTGTTAGGACAGAGTGGAGCCTTCAAAGCTCCCGCCATACTAGCCTAGAAGCTGGCAAAATTCAGCATCGCATACTGTTTCTGTCCAAGTTAGTAATAGCAATTACTGTATTCCTAGAAAACATATTGTGTGTCAAAAAGAGATCCAATTCCCTTATGATATAGGTATGCAACTATTTCATCTTAGAAAACCAAGACCTTTTACCAATGAGGTCATTCAGACACCAAAACTTAAGTAACCTGTCCGAGGATGTACTGCTAGGGATAGGCAAAGTCAGTACATAAATCCTAGAGATGTGGTTCCGGAGACCTTGAGCTTAGCTGTAACACTGCTGCTGAGTTTGTATAGTTGGTTTAGCAACTCTTAATCACAAGACAATGCTTCCCAACAAAATACAGCGCATTCATTTGCAGAGTGTTTGCTGTTTGTTTTATTTCCGGTAAAGAGTTATTCAGCTTTTTTAGAGTAAAAGTTTCCAATTATTTCACAATATGTTGGCTTCATGAAAAGTAAGCATTTCTCTGTCATTTTGTAGTTACATTTCTTCCTCTGCAGGGTCTATTTTTAACCTATATGAATCCCACAGGAGAAGTGTCTACTCCATGAGACATGAGAATCCCAGGATGAGTATAAAGGAATACACTAAGGTCTGGAAAGAAATCCAGACTCTGTATTTCTTTTACATATCCTAAAATATTTTATTGTTAATGCCTTTTAGGAAACAATGCATTACTTGTTATTATATTAACTTCTTTATATAGTTTTCAACTTCATATTGTACCTAAGTGGAGATGAATATGCAAAATGTTTTTACCGATAAAGATGAATATTCAAACAAGTTTGGAGACTACTGCTTTGTAAACCTTAGAACTTAGGTAGCTACCTTTAGTACTTCCTTGCAGTGAGTGAGTTTACACTTTTTCCTGGAATAATGGTATGGTGTGAAAATATTCTCCCAAAAGTTGAAGTGCCAGGGCCTTAATTCCTCAAAGCAGCCTCTGGAAGAGGAGACCTGGGGGCGGATGTTAGGGTCACAATGGTAGGGCTCTTGTGAGTGGTTTAGTGTCTCTCTGTGAGTAGGTTCTAGCTAATTCAGGATTGGTTTAGGACAGAGAGACAGAGAGAGAGAGACAGAGAGAGAAAGATAGAGAGACAGAGAGAGGGAGAGACAGAGACAGAGAGAGACAGAGGCAGAGATGGAGAAACAGAGAGAGGCAGAAACAGAGTTATTACAAAGCAACGCCACCCTTCATGCATTTCCTCTTCTACACATACCCATTTCCCTTCTGCTTTCCACCCTGACTTGAAGCAGCACTAGTGCCTCATCAGACCTGGCTACCAAATGTAGACTTCTCAGTACCTGGAACCATGAACTGAATAAATCTTTTGTAACCGTTAAGCTGGATTGTCAGCCTTATTGGCTGGAGAGCTGCCCAGGGGATCAGTAGAGCACAGTTCTGAGTGTGCCTGTGTGGTCATGGGGGACTGACCTTGTGTGATACATTTGTACCCTGGTCTCTTGCTCTGTGGTACTGTTTCCTGCTCTGCTTATCTGCCACTATGAACTAAGCAGCTTTCCTCCACCATACCCTTGAGCTGTGATGTTCCTGCTCTATAGTCAGCTGACCATGGACTCAATTCTCTGAAACTCTGAGCCAAGTAACCCTTTTCTCCTTTCAATTGTGGTTGTGAGGTATTTTGTTCAGCAGTGTGAAATCTAATCAGTGTACCTCTTTTCTTTATAAATAAGCCTGTCTCTAGCATTCTGTTATATCAAGAGAAAATGGACTGAGACAAATAGAGTATGATACACAATATACTATCAAAGAATATACTGGAAAGAAATAAAAAAAGAAGAGATCAAGTGTTGGGTGAAAGAAATAGCTTTCATTCCTATCTTAGGTTCATTTCTGAGGCCCTTATAACAAAAGAGAATAACGAGAAAGCATACACATTTATTCAATATGCATTTTATATGACATGGGAGATCAGCAATGAAGACTCAAAGAAACAGGTAAACTCATGAATTTTTATGCTTAGCTTTGATGAAAAGTAGTCACGGGGAAATATGTTTGGAAGGTAAAAGTTATAATATAATGTCAGTAAACCATGGGAAATAAGCAAGAACAGTTTGCTCAGATTCTTCTTTACGTGCCTGTGTCCCCTGAGATAAAGATGCGCCTTAGCTCCAGGTCTGGGAAGAATACCTCCAGAATGAGGGTCTCAAACCTTCTTCAGGCAGGAGGTTGGGAGAAGGATCAGAAAGATCTTCCTGCTTCTGCTGCCTTCTTCAATGCCAAGCTTCCATATTCCACATCGCGCAGAGTTATGTCCCCAAGACCCATCTAGACAAAGCGATTCGGGAAAGGAAGAATGAAAAGGAAAAAGGAAGGGGTGAGGAAAGAAACTAATAAGGAAGAGGGAATAGAGGAAGAAAGATGAAAGGGCGAAAAGGAAAAGAAGTGGGAAGAAGAAAGAGAGAGAGAGAAAGAGAGAAAGAGAGAAAGAAAGAAAGAAAGAAAGAAAGAAAGAAAGAAAGAAAGAAAAAAGCTGACACTTTTCAACATAGTGTTTTCATTCTCAAGAATTTTTAAGGGTATGCAGACTGCATACAGGGTCTTAAGTTTTCCCCATAGCAAAGAAATGTTTTTGGTACGAAGCATAAACACTCCTTGCCGCTAGCATATTGGGATACTTTTCTGAACTACACAAATTTGGGGTTTTGTGGGAAGTGATGGAGACAGCACATGGCAGACACTCAGTAAATGTCTACTTGGTAAACAGAAACCTATCTCATATTGCGCTATGTCACGGTTACTGTTCTACCAAGTTTGTACAAGTTATCGCCATGAAGCCTCACTAAAATTATGAAATAAGTCTGTCACTAAAACCATTTTACAGATGAGAAGTAGGCAGAGTTAAGTGCCTTGCTCAAGATCACACCGGAAGTGGTAGCCCTAAGATTCAATCACACGCATTCTGCTCCGGACCCCTGACTGCCTGCTGTCTCCCTGTGGCGTACGAGCTCTCTCATTGCTTCCCTCTTCCACATTGTTTAACCCCCTTTTCTCTCTTAATGGTGCTTTTTGCTTTCATTTGAACAGAGTAACCTGGAATTGGAAAAGTGGGGTGGGGTGGGGTCACACAGTGGGAGAATTCTCAGAAAATGGCGGAAAAATCATCATCACGCGAGCCCACATCTTGGGTCGGTCTAATGTTTCACTTATCAAAGTACTTGGATATGTAATTTTTTTTTCAGTTTTTATTTTTTATTAGTACATATTTTCACTAGATACTGTTGATCTTCCTTGGGGAGAATTGGTACATGTACAAAACACATCTCAATTCTTTTTTCATCTCCCCTCCCTCTCAACCTCCATCTCTTGATCTCCTTCCCATTTGAAAAGGAACTAGTTCCCTGCTTCCTATTTTCTATCTTTTGTTTTGCTCTTTAACTTATTTATACTTTGGGTTTTTCATAGAAGAGAGACCATGTGATATTTAAATTGTGTGTCTGATTTATTTCACTTACATTATGGTCTCAAGATGTGTCAGTTTTCCTACAAATGATTTGTTCCTACTTCTTTATAGCAATAGTATATTTATATTTAACATGAAATTCTTCCAGAATCTTTTTAGACTATATTTTCTGAATTTTTTTAATAAAGAAAGAATCTTTAATGTTATACACAATCACTGGCTGAGGCATAAATTTGAACCATCTGATACCTGGTCCTTTGCCCTTAAATAATTTGTCCAATTCATAACTTCTAGCAAGGGGAAATTCAGGCAGATACTGTTTCCCAAAATACATAATAACAGTTCCTTGCATTTATAGGGAACCAGATTGCAAGTGGGTTTCCACACCCAATGTTCCTTATTCATGGAGCTTGAAGCATTGTGTTGAGAAGGATTCTAAGGCCAAAAGTCTACCCTGTGGAAATGAAACAGTGACTAACTATGCATGTCTTCTATGAACAGGAGCAGAGGGTGAGGGAGTAGATTTAGGGCTTTCAAGCAACCTCTCACTGCGATTTACGTTTTGGGGACTGCCGTCTTACGTGTTACGTTTTCCAGGTAGACCCATGTCTTTGGAACACCTGCATCACACCACTATGATTTTATCCAAATAATTATACAATAGCTAACAGAATTTTTCTTACTCCTGAAGACAAGGACCTCTTATGTCTGGGTTTTCCTTCAGCAGGACACAAATCCTGGTCCATAGAAAGACTCAGCAAATAGAAAGATTCAGTTTCTGAGCAATATATAGCTAAAACTAACATCACATGAGTATGATTAGTGGCCTGGGAACGCTAAGGATTCTGGGAAAGCTATTTTATGGGAAGGATGGAGCTCAAGGTCGCTGAGTTTCTCTTCTATTCTGTCTTATTCCTCATGTGCAAATGGCACACCTCTTCACCGTCACCACTGGGACTTTTCAAAGCCATTAGTATTCTAGGAAAGGACGAAGATTTCCAAAGTTGCTCGCAATCGCTGACCTTCTGTACTTTGTTTAGAGTTAAACTCTGCAAGTGCTTCCTGCAAACTTCATCAGCTCCCTACAGACATAAAAAGAAATTGTTTCTACTGAGCCATCTTACTAGGAGACCCTGACTAAAAGTGTCCTGAAGAAGAAATTATTCTTCACTCCCAGGTCACTTGGTAGCTAAAACAGGCTTCTCCTTTTTCTTTTAATCTGTTCTACTTCGCTGGCTCCTTTTTTGTGTGTTCTTAAAGGTATTGCCTTATTTACTGTGGTGGTTTCTCGACTAATTGAATACAGCAGTGAGTTCTTTCTTCCTTGGCTCTTTTGGATGTTTTCACCACCCCAACGGGAAGGGTCCCTATCAGACAGCTTGGCTTTGAGATATTCACTTATTGAAACTACTTTAAAAGTTATTGCTTTTTACGGGGCTGTTTAAAGTTTGCACATTGGGTGAAAATATACAGAAGAGGGTGAAACTTGCCTTTGGTTGTTGTGACAATGACTTTCGCAGTTCTTGGATAGCCAACTATTTTCTGAAGATAAAAAAGAATGCAAATGCCTCATGGCTTTATCTCTGAGTCTATACGTATGGTGATCAAAGGGTCCCTTTCTTGGATCTATGGAATTACCTCTATATGAAGATAAGTAATATGAATTGTAAAGTTCAAAGGATGTAGAAACATTGCTGAAGAGAAAGAAGTGATTTTCTAGAACCAAATTCTTCCTTTTGACATAATTTGTTTCAAATGCCATGGATAGCAATTATTGTTTGGTTTTCTAACATATTTGTCCATGCGCACGCACACACATACACATGCAGGCACACACAAACATACATACACACAGAGAGAGAAATAAGCACACTCTCCCCTAGTCATCCTCCTTCCTCCATCCCATGATCTAACCTGCTTGATGAAACACCGACAAAACCCTTTTACCAAGATAAAGATTTTGTTTGAAAAGCTGTAAACTTCTCCAAGAGAGGATTCCTCATCTGTGCCCCGCTTCACGCTTAGCCATCCCCAACACATCCCAAAGCTCAGGGTTGTCCCAGCTTCTATGTTTAGTATGCTGTGTAATGAATCATAGTGTCCACCTGTAAGTGTCATAAACAGCTGTTATAAATATGCTTGCATAATGTGACTCAAAGCACATCTCCAGTTTTAGCTGGAGTTCAAACAATATTCACAATTCCAAGAAACCTGTGGCTTGCAGCTTCTGGGTCAGTGGGTGGAGAATACCGGAAAACTGAGAGCCCGGTGCCCTGCTGCCTGTCACTGTGAGCCAACCTGCAGGAGCTATGGGGAGGGTGAATGGGGGAGGAGTGACTGGAAAACCTGTTTTCCGTGTGCTCTTGAAGCCAATCATTTTAAAGCACGCCCCCCAATTTGTCACTGGGTCCTCTGGAGTGGGTGTCTTAAAACATGGTCTTCCATCTTCCTGGAATGGCCTCCCCTTCTTTCCGCCACCCTCCCAGCTTTCCCTGATTGTCCATTCCTGTCCACGAGGTCTGCAGGGACTTCCTGGTAAGAGAGAGAGCTTCCCGGCCACGGGGCAGGTGACAGTCCCCTGTGCTATGTGTGCGCTATGCGCTCATGTGCCGCTCAATGCCTGCTCTGATCTAGCTTTCCACCGTCTCCTTAGCACAGTGCTTGAGACTTAATGAGCAGAGTTCCCGGAAGATCCAGCCCAATACACAAACCATTTACACCGCTACATGGCCCAGTCCAAATTTCAGAGTGAGATCCTCCGGCTTCCGAAGGACTGACAGATGAAGGGCAAAAATAAAGAAACGGAATCATCACAGATTCTGGGAAGCTTCACTCATCCCTCAGTCATCCAGCGTCTCCTTCTGACAGTGCTGTCTGATTCCTCCCAGGGTGAGGAGTGACCTTCTCAAGGGTGACCACACAGGGCTCATGCTTAGCCTGGTTTTATTCCGCCCTCTCCTTTCCAACTACCCTGCTAAGTCACCAGCTGCTGGAGGTCAGGTGCTGCGTCCCTGGTCCTTCTGTCTCCTTCTGCTCTCCCCGGGACCTGGCATGTTACTCAGCACAGGTGAGGCACTCACATTCCCAAAAACGACTGAAAGGATGGGGAGAAAATAGAACACCCATTCACTTAACCAACACTCTATAAATATTTATTGAAAACCCAACTATTTACCAGGTTCAGTTTCAGGTGCTTAGAATACATCAATAAAATATTCCACCATTCCGATAAACATTTTGGAAGTGTGAACTTTTCCAAGAACTGGAGAAATGGTTTTTCAGGCTTGTTTTGTAACTGTGGTTACCTAAGAGATGTCCACAGATACCTTGTACAAGTCACTGAATACTGGGTGTTGAATCCTACACTTGTGATTAAGAGTCAAGCTTAATTGTATCTCTCCAGGTATGGAGGCACCTGGTGCCCTGAAGGTGTGTATTCAATACGGAAAACGTGCGTAGTAACTCGGTAAGCAAATGATCTCTATATTTACCTCGTGTTGCCATGGGCATAAGTATCAGCTCCCTGGTTCAGTTTATGCTTTCATTATAAGCATCTGTGAATGCCTTGAAGGCTAAAGACTTGGCAACCTTGAATCACTTCCTAAAACTGTATTAAACTAAATTTCATTTGCAAAAAAGAGTACCTGGTCCTTTTTAAGAAAATAACTCTGTTTTTATTATATTTAACTTGACACAAAACAGATTTTATGCCCGTTTGTTTTTAGCTAGAATCATTGAAATACACATGAATTGCTTGCTGCTCGATCTGCATTTTTTCTAATAATGCCACTTCTGCCGAGATGTGATTAAGTATCTAGGACTTTCTCATTATCAGTCATTTTGACTTTGTGGGTGATATTTGGCATACAGCAATTAATATCAATTATTATCCATGGGCAGAATTGTGAGCCAGTAAGCAAAATTTTAAGACCCAATCCTAAAATGTTAATTGGAAAACCAGTACACCTCAGAGGGAGAGAATTTTGTGCTATTTCCCTGACTTTGGAAGTTCCTTTAATTTAAATCCGCAGGGTTTGGCCAATTCGTAATATTTTGCGGAAAGACAGATGGTGACTTCTCTATTTTTCTAGCCTGTAAAGAAGACATGTATCAAATTATTTTCAGATTTATACGAACATGATTTAACACTTTTTAAAGGGCTACGAAGCGCTGCAGACTTCATAAGTAGGCCCTCTCATTCATCACGGAGCCTTCCTCCCGGCAGATGAGCTCCGGCAGCCCTGCCGGCATCACGGGGCGCCTGAATGTGCTCAGGGGGCAGGAAAGCAACGGCCTCCACAAGCAAAGCCGTGGGAACACGCAGGAGTTACTTCTGCTAGAGCTGGCGAAGGCAAAAGGGCTTCCTCACAGAGGAAGTGAATCAGGCAGCGCTTCACTCCCGACGAGCACACGTCTTGGGTCAAGGCCTTCGAGGTCCTGTACATTTCCTGAGCAACACCATCTCCTGCTCCTGTGAGGACCGAGGCTCAGTTAAGCAGAACCACGTGCATTTATGGTTTCCATCTCTTCCCAGGTCTATGGGCCACAGCATTTAGGAACAGGCTTAGCTCTCACGGTAGAAACATGGTTAAAATCGAATGCTAAAGCCAGTTTTGAGCTGGCTTGGCTGCTTTTCAGTAGTACAGCAAGTTGGCGATGTCTAGTTGACCTCATGACAGCGTGGTGTGCACAACCCAGCCATGCTTTAGTGGTTTGCTGTGAGGATTCCCTAGGTGAAGGTGTGTAAAACCTTGTGGCCGCCTGAGTAGTGACTTCTACACTTGTTAGGTAACACTGTCATCATCTGTAAAGCTGGCTCTGACACAGAAATTGGCAAGACCATCTCACGCTTGGTATCCTTCCCTCCAGCAATCGTTACATTTGAATACCAACATTCCTCTCTCCTGTCTCCCAATGAAATCCAAATATAAAATCTTGACATTTTGGAGAGAAAATGAAAGCCATAACTGGCAGGAAGGTGGTAGAACTGTCATAATTAAATAATTAATTCTGCTACATGAATTGCAAAACAAGTCTGGACTCTGTTTGTGCTGTGACCGTTTAGACACTGGCCAGATTATAAGGAGAGCCATGGAAAGCAGACCGGGCATCCTTTCTTGGAGAGCCTACTCTTCACACAGCCAAGTGTTCATGCCCTTCTGCCTAACTGGTTTCTTGATGGGTGAAACACCAGAAGTAGGAAAACACAGATGAAATGTTGGCATTTCGTATAATCCATTTAGATGTAAGCAGAAGAAATTTCTCAAAGGGAGAAGATACGAAGAAAACTAATGTGGCACACAACTATACTCCCAGCACTCAGGAGGGTTAGGATCGCTACGAGTTGGAGGCCAGCCTGGTCTACATAGTGAGTTCAAGGCCATCCTGGATTACATAATGAAACGCTGTCTCAAAAAGACAAAAAGTGAAAAAAAATAAAAATAAAAAAAAAGAACTAATCATTAGTGCTCTGTAATGGTGACATTGCTGGGAAGGGCCTGCCCGCACCAACTTACCCCAAACCAGCTCTTTGCAAATTCCACTGATTCTTCCTTCAAAGCGCATCTAGAAAGTGACCGGTTCCTGCCAACTTTTCACCTGCCACCCTTGCCCTGTGTCAGTTGCTGCGGCGGTCTCCTAACTCGTCTTTGCAGAGCAGCCTCTCTCCCTAAGGAGGCGGAGGGTCATATGCTCTCAACATCTCGGCGTCCCGACAGCCCCTTTCAGAAGAGGTCAGGCCGTGTCCTTCTGCTGTAAACCCTCAGCGGCTGCCCTCCCTCGCCGAGTGATTCCCAGACCCCTCGGAATGCCCACGGCCCTCCGCAGCCCCGTCCCCTCCTGCTGACTCTGCCCCTCTGCGTCTTCGCTGGCTCACACCGGGCTCCTTTCCCCGCGTGATTCGGGAGGCTACTCCAGCTTGCCGTGCTTGCCAGGCCCCCTGACTCCGCTGGAAGAGGCGACCACGATCCGGCCCGTCCCAGACGCACACACGACCTGTACTGTCACCTGCTTCCTGAAGTTTGTCTTGACCTCCCGTTCTATTGAATCTTCTCTCTGCTCCCTAATCTTGCTTACCTTGCCCTAGTTTTTCTGTCCAATTGCTCTGTAATAGTCTACATAACTTATTTATTATGCATTTTATTTATTGCTCATCTTCCATTTAGATGCTAAGGAGGTAAGGATATTTGTTTCGCTTGTGTATCCTGTTTGCAGAAAGAAATGGAAGAAACTTCTGGTTCAGAAGTTTTAAGAGTGGCGATTTCAAGAGAAAACTTAGAGGAAAACAGAGAGTCTGATAGGGAGTGCTTTTTAAATAGAAAAAAATGGTGGCGGGGGTGGAGGATAGACAGAAAAAAAAATGATGCATGAGAATTTAATCATTTAATCAACAGAACTAAAACTTAGCTCCAAGACCTTGTTTTAACCTTCAGTTTCTAAACACATTAACATAATAAGTGTTCATCTTTACTCTCTGTACTTTCTAAAAAAGCTGGAAAATATTTTGTTTTAAACTTTAGTTATGTTGACAGAGTAGATAACATTTAGTGAAACAGAACAATGCTATTATTTTCATTGGACTTTTCTTATCTTGGCCATTAAATATTTCAGCAAAAAGCAACCTTATGTTCCATATTTATTTTTCAAGCAACTTATTCGATGTTAGCACATTTTGTAAGACCTATAATTATATACCATCATCTGAATCAGAGGAGCAGATTTATAACAGGCTGAGGCAGGAATTTTGTTGCTAGTTTTGTTTCACAAGGGAGTCTGACAATCTTGTCCACTAGCTGCTTTTGTTCAGCGCTAGGCACTGCCAACCAAAACTCCTTATTGAGCATATCTATTCTAGGTTGTTTCATTGGTCAAAACATGTTTGCATGTCAGAGTGTAAGAGCTACTAGCTATAGAATATATGGTACAGCTTAGATATTATGATTCTTCATCTTTGGTTTTTCGATTTACCCATACATGAGAGTATTTTGACTGTTGTGCTTCAGTGTATCTGATTGGGTAGCAGCTGGCAGTATGCTTCCGGCAAAAGACAAAGTTGACCAAAAGTTATTTCTCACCCATCCATAGGATTTATTGGGGATCTTTGGTTTTGTCCTTTATGAAGGAAAGCTTCAGGAGTAAGATAAGTGAAATAAAACAGGGGATATTATTAAAAAAAGGTTTTAGAGCTTTACTAGTGACTGGAACAGATGAGAGTTTAGTAATTTCTTCTCTGACAGTGGAGTTTCGAACAGAGCCTAAGCTGTGTGTGTGACTTCGGGTGAGAATAACTTCATGCAGCTTCTTGAAATGACTGTCAGATCACTGACTGCCCAGTCCCAGCTTCGCAGTGGATCCACTCACCCCTAACATGCACAGATGTATGTGCACATGCGTGCGTGCGTACACAAGCACACACAGGTGCAGGCACACATCTGTGACACTGTGCAGTCCCCATGTCCGAGGGCCCTTCACTGACGCGTGTTCAGAGGCCACAAGACTTCTGCTCCTCTTTCAGGACACTGGGTAGAAGATGTTGTGCTAAACACTGGAGATAGATACATATATCTGCCTATCTTTTTTCTAGAAAGATGGGGCCCTCTGACTTACAAAAAGGGATTAATAGGGAATCTTTTCCATTCAAGTTTTTCAGAATAAAAGTTCTATCTGCTACCGTGCTTCAAAAGGGAAACCAAAGAAAGATAAAGGATTTATGAATGTATAGTTCTCATGACTTATTTAAGTCACAAGAAGTCTAGGCAAGATGGTACACAGAATAAGCTGGGAATTACTAAATGAATTATCATAAGTAACTGAATACTTCACTTCCTTTAAGTTAGTCAGACAGTTCCAGTGACACATAGTTGCACCCACGTAGGACCAGTTTTTAAGAGCTCCACTGCAAAGTCTGTTCCTTCTGGAATGCTGAAATTCTCTGAGAGGTCACACATTGAATCTTTGCTTTCCAAAGCTAAACAGAAAGAAAGTGATACTGGCAATTCAATCCACTGAGTGGAAAATCTGAAATGTTCCAGTCTTCAACATTTGCTTTCCGAGTTAACCACAGAGATTATTTTTTAAAGTTTTCGCTGCTATTGCTTCTATTACATAATGCCTTGTATGATGCTCCCCTGAGGATAAATAAGTCCAGGAGCCCTGGCATCTCATCAGGGACGCTGGGCCCTGTGGGTTTGTGGGGAGCACTCTCTGTGGTTAATTCCCCTGGGCCACCCACATAGTTGCCTCAGATCAGGAACTTCTTACCTGAAACAACAGCTCTTGGTATTCATGGTGCAGGGTGTGCTTTAGAAAAGAATTTGCTTCTATGAAATTGACAATGTGGACACTGGGCACAAAGTGACTAATCCTGTGTCCTGACCACATCACAGTGAGGGACTGAAGAATTCTCTTTGAGAACCTCCGAATACCCAGAAGGGAGAAACCACAAATGGGATCAGATGCTTGCTTAAGGTTGGTTACCAACCCTGTGACTTAGGGTCCCTGTGCAAATGCAACAGGTATGACCCCTTGTCAGATCGGAAACATTGGGAAACATCACAACTCCACCCTGGCTCTCTTGAAAGCCAAAATGATTGACAGATTGCTTAACAATCATCCCTCGTCTCTACATTCTTCCCTTCCATTCTCTCTGGATCATGGCAATATAGCTGGTGCCTGCATCCCATTGTGTCCTGGTTGCTTAGTCTTTCACATAAGCAAAGCCACTACATACATCTTAGACTGTGTTATTTCATCTTCCTTTTGGCTTTGCTGTGGTTGACTAGTTCCTGCTTTTTAAAGCTTTCTCCTCCCTTGACTTCAACAATAACTTATTCAACACCTTAGCATTTTTTCTTTATATTTCAAGCAAATTTTTATTGGATAACTATTGAATGACTGTCACAAACTAGCACCAACAGCATACATTCAGCTATGAATAATTGCTGCAGGATTGGGCAATGCCCTTAGGTCTTCGATTTTAGGAAATGATATTAAAAAGCTTTAAAACTCATGGCTGCTATACTCAGTGTGTCTGGATTCAAATTCTACCTCTGCCCCTTGCTGGCTGTTCAAATGTGGCCCTTAGAAGGCTCTTAAGATGAAGATGAGCTTGTGCAGTGTTTAGTAAGGAGTACTTTTGAGGTCAGTGTTCATGGGGGTTAAGGGAGGCATCCAGTTTGGGGGAAAAAAGAAAAAGCCAGATAGCAGTTGGCTGTGTGCACTCTCAGTGAAACCAGTCTCATTAGCAGTGTCTGAAGCTAAGAGGGGTTTCTGAGTTATCTGTCGTGAGCAGAAGGAGGTGGTACCTTTGTCATCTTGTATCACAAATCTTTGGCCTATGGGGTGTTCCACAAAGGCTGGCCTAACTTGGGGCAATGTGCTCTCTTCCTGTAATGGAACCGGGAGCTACGGCTGCCTAGTAGCAGCCCTGCTGGCCATGAAGGGACTGTGCTCTGCCTGGAAGGAGTCTAGGAAGATCTCCATAACTTCCAGTAATGCGGCTGGGGATCCTTGGGAAGCAGAGGTTTTTTTGTGCTTTACTTTCCACACTTAGGAAAAAGGAGTCCTGACGGCACACACATCATGGATTTATCATGCTTGCTCACAACAATATCTGGCACATGATAAATGGCCAACAAAATCAATTTTTGTTTTATTTCTTAGCCACTCAAGGTATCTGCAGAAATAGGCATGTGATATAGGGCTACATTCAACAGATTTCCAAACTATAAACCTTGGACTCATTCTGGACTCAAATTCAAGTCAAAAAATCTACTGATTCTTTCTTTTAAATATCTTTCTTATTAACAGTCTTTTCCCATTGTGAATGCTACTTCCGTGGTTAAGATACTTGGAGGCTGTTATCTGCACTACGTCTTTGTTTCTTGTCTTCTCCTCCTCCATGTAATTATTGTGAATAACTATTGGTCTTTTATACAAATTCAAATCTAAGCATCATTTTCCTACTTACTCTCTCATTGTCAGTAAGACAAAGGACACGGTTCTTACCAGAAGGGTAACCATTTATCTTTTGCCACTCCCATGTATAGCAAATTCACTAGGCAGCAGCTATTATTTAACCCATTCTAGCAGGTTCTTGCACTGTTCTCGGACCTTAACCAACAGTTTTGTGAGTTTACCTTCTCTTCCTAGTTTAAATATGTTCTTTTCTATGAAGCCTTTTCTAACGTGTATGTCAGTGAATGTATAAACCCAAACCATTGTTTCTTTGCCTGTGGGGAAATTACTTTCTCTTTCCTCTGTGTCACCCTGATTTCTTTGTCAGATCCTCATGCTAGGTGTTAAATCATTTAGTATGTTGCATGATAATGTGGTATAGTAAGCTCTAGAACTAAATAACCGTGGGTTTAAATCCTCCCTCAGCTCTTGTCGGTGGAGTCACTTGAACAAATTGCAACCTTAATTTTGTCATCTTGCCTTGGAGGAACTAAGTCAAGGTTAAGCGAGAATTATAAAACTGCACAAAGCATGTACTTAGTGCTCAGTGGGTCTGAGCATCATTGTATCTGTGTGCCTACCTCCCCTGTTCAGCACAAGCTCTTCAAGAGAAAGCCTGGTCTCGCACCGTTTTTGTTCCTTGACAGGTAGGGGAATGTCTGGCATAGGAAATGAACAACTGCTAGATCGATGGCTAAAGAAATGGTTGATAAACATCATACATTATATTGAAGTTGCATTGTAGTACAAGAGACAGTTTAAAAAAAAGCAAAATTTCAAATGTGTAAGATACAGCAATTTAAGGAGGCATATTAGCTCCATTCTAAAATGAGAATACTTTGTAAAGTAAGCACATGCTATTTCGATCTTAAACTTAATGGTCGTGTCATCTCAGAGAGGTAAGCACTATTTTCCACTGAAGGCAAAGATAAAAATCATGATGGTTAGTTATTGGTAGTGTGGTATTCATTCATTTAGTCATTCATCAGTTATTTATTGAGCACCCAGCAAATGTTAACCATGCAGCTAGATGCAAGCTGTCCCAGGAGGAACAGGACAAACGTGGCTGCCGTCCTCATGAAGCCAGTGGCCCACGTAGGAGGATGATGGTTACAGCGGTGAGCAGTGGATGTCAGTGTGACCAGGTCTCTCTCTAGGGGTGTGTACAATGCTTCAGCAATGCATCGTGCCCCAACTCGTTGAAGAGAATCCTTAGAAGGAAGATAACAGTAGCATAGTTGGTCAGAGTACGCTGTTCCCCAAGGGCTTTGCAATCTATATTAACCTTTAGACTTGAGTCAAGGACAGTGTGTGAATTCAAGCCAACAGCATAGTCAGTAGGGGTGGCACCATCAGATTTCCATTTTTGCACACATATTGGATCAAAAGACAGAAACTGAAGGCCGAAAGATCATCCAGGAGACCAGCAGCAAACTGAGCAATGAGCTCTTCAGTCCCAGCACCTGGATCTCTGCTCGCCATTTCTTTGTCTTTTCAAGTGTGGTTACTGGAATATTATGATAATAATAGTAATGTAGGCATAATAGTAATAAGGACTATGTGTGCGCTCAAGCAAAAACTAAGTGTAAAAGAACCTACGGAAGTCATCCTGCCCATCACTCTTGTTTTGGAGGGACAAGTGCCTCACAATGGTGAGCACCTCCCCTGAGGCTGTTCTCTGAGTCCAGTCAATGTGTGCTGAATCATCTGCATCCTGAGAGCAATAGAAAGGAAAGAAGGGCACGTTCTCCAGTTCCGAAGAACTTTTAATCTAGTTAAAGAAAACAAACGACTCTATCTCTAGCGACTTGAAGCCAAGAATAAAGAATGCATATAAGGCTAATTATGTTTCTACCACTCTAACCAAACATTCTCTGTGCCTTTGTTGATTAGTGGGAAATCTTCGTGGTTCCTCTGACTCTAAGCGAAACCTACATAAATCCATATCTAGTAAAAAGAGGTTGGTCAAGATGACAGATGTCCTTATATCTGAAAGAATTTTACAGTTTCCTCCTCAGTTACAGTTTGTAGCAATAGGGATGGAGTAGGGTTATATTCCTAACCGTGTTCCTTTGGCCTGTCCCTTTTTGGAACACAAATTCCATTTAGAATCAGCAACTTACAGCCATATAAGTACCTCCTTGTCACAGTGCAGACAGTGGGATATGGAAGATGTTAAGGATAAACCACATGGGTGGATATTATGGAAATATCTTAATTATGGTCATCATCTGTAATGAGAATTTTAACTGTATCAGAGATGTCATTGGGTGTAATATTCTTACCACAAGAAAAAATACATTTAGAAGGCATGGGTAGTTTCTGTCTTTACTGTATCACTAATAATCCAATACCTATCAGCTACCTAAAGTATTTCTAAGTTTTAAAAATACAAATAGGCCTCCAGAAGAAAGTCTATCAGGACCTTGCAGTAGTCTCCCCTGGAGTTCGAATCCTGGTTCTGCTACAGACCAACCACATAAATTTAAACAGATTAATGATCCTTTGCATGCCTCAGTATTTGCTGCTAGGATACAGGTAATAATAGCAACTGCATCACTGGGTTTGTTAGAAAAATCAAATGAAAAACAAAATAAATGTAAAGAACTTAGAATAACAGTGTGTAAACAGTGTTCATTATCACAACATTTTAAAAGTTTAAGAAAATATGGCTCCTTCTATCAATAACTGTGATCAAGGACTGGCAGGTCTGTGGAATTAACCAGATTTCATATTAAAGGTAGTTCCTTTTTGCCCCTCACCTAACATTTTAGGTTAGTCCATGGGAGAGCATTTATAATGGTCATTCTTGCCTTTTATGGGAATATTTACAAATTCCTCTGATGACTCCAGGCTGAGGGGAGGGAAGCTCTGGTGAGGACCCACCCTGTCGGGCTCTCATTATCTCAGATAGAAACCATATCTAAAGGTCCAGGGTAGTCTTTGGAAGGAAAGATGTGGGGTAGTACTTGCATCACATCCCAGACCAGATTAAAGGTCTCTAGAGTTGTGGTTGTACCCACCCTGTTTTATGGTTGTAAGAATCTGTTTCTCCACCAAGAGCACATGGGACTTCCCTCCTTCCATTTCTGAAAGATGTAGACCAAATGAAATGTGGCAACAAGCGATTATCAGTCAAAAGAATCTGGAAAAATCTCATTCATTAAAACGTATTTGTTCAGCACACACTATCTACCAGGTGAGAGGATCGGCAAGTTGAACAAAACACCAACATCCTGTCTAGGAAAATACCAATTAGTGGAAGAAAGAGGCAAGCAGAATACAACACCATGTGACAATCAAGGGATGTGAAATTCAAGGTGACGAGATAAGAGATGGGTGACAGGCTGATGTTGGACACAGAGGGTGAAGGTGTCTGAGCTGATGCTTAAAGGACGTAGAAGTTAGTCAGCAACAAGATGACGTCATGGAATTGCATTTCCGACTGGAGGCGTTGGCTGGTGCACTGTAATGCTGGTGACCGAGAGGACTTGCAGCTGAAGAATCACAGCGGTGGGGGGAAGGGCAAGACCAGGTCCAAAGCAGCTTCTTAGAGACTTGATCTTCCTGCAGATATTTATCATTTTTATCCCTAATCCTTTCTCCTTGGTCATTTTAGAAGCTAGTTCAGAAGAAGGACAAACAGGAAGGAGACTCACAAGTAGATTTCTACTGCTTCCCTTATACCTAATTCAACACTCAGGGAGAACTGAACATTCACAGAGAAACAATGTCACTTTTAAAGTCCATGTACTTGTATGTCGCCACTTTTTGGAGAATAAGATATTGTTTTGGAAAACACGGCATTATTAATCCCCATATTAACTAATATTAATTTGTGACTTGCCATGTAGCAAGCATTGTCTTTTCAATTATGCCTCATAACCTATGGTTGTACCATTGTCCTCCTGTTTTATAGGTAGGGGAGTTGGGACTTGGAGAGTTTAGTCCACTGCTCTTAACACGGTGGCCTGGGATTCAGTGTGGGTTCTGCCATTGTCTTGGTTACTTTTCGCTCATTGCCGAGACAAAATACCTGACGCCCAAAATTAGGGAAGGAAAGGTTTATTCTTACAGTTTCTCGGGAGTTTTAGTCCATACTTAAGTTGGCTCCAATGCAGCGTGGCAGGGCAGGGCTGCCTTTCATGGTAGCCGCAAGCAGCAAGGCGCGCTGGCAAGAGGGAGGGCGGAAGCACGGAAGTGCAAGAGGAAGACCCGCCTTCCCTTACACTGTATCTCAGCTCCACCCCTGGGCGGGTGTAGCAGTCACGTCATTAATCCTGGCGCTAGACAACAAACTGATCACAAGCATCAGACTCAGCCCCATCAAAAGTACCTGAGGACTTGGGGGGACATAGCATACCCAGTACAGCCATTGTTACGGTAAGTACAGAGATGGAAAGCCTTGACTGGCTAGGGTTTCAACACAGATGTTTCCAGGCAAGGGCAGGAGCCACATCATCCTTCTTGCTCTGGAAAGGTGAAGGATGGGCTGCTAGGGCAGGGGGTAGTTGGAGAAGCTGAGATTGAAAAGATTTGCAGCCCTTCAAGATTTTACATTCTATGCTTTCGACTATGCATAACAGAGCACTCATTCTGGAAGTCACTTTTAGCAGAAAAGACTGTAGTGACTGATCCGTACAGTGTACCGCAAGGACAGACACACCGTAGAAGGAGAGATACACTATCAGCTGACCAATGCGCCTACTGGTTTCATCCGCACAATCATAAGGGCCCCTCTCCAAGTCTCCTGGCCACAGCTGTGTCCTCATGCTGAAAAATTATTTACATTACTGCCTCTTCCTAGAAAAAGGTGTGAGAATAGTTTCTCCAGAGGAGAAAAATTGTTCTTCCATGAAAAGGGTCTTCCCTGCCGTTGTATGTTTCAGAACAATTGAAAACAGTTTATTTTTGTTTTTATTTTGTTACTGTTGTTGTATTTACTTGAGTTTTTGTCATCTTCTGTTACCCTGTAGTTAATCTCCCAAATATGGAGCATAGAGTGAAAACCCATCTAAATAGAGATTCGGAAAGGAAAACCCACAGGGGGCCTTTCCATGCTGCACCGGAGGGATGCGGATTTGAAGATTTCAGCAGCATGGTCTTTTACATTGCTCTTTAAATTGGTCCTTCATTTTGGCCTCAAGAGAGTTACTTGACCTTTTCAGTAGCTCATATTCTTTCAAGATTTATAAAAGCAAAGGCAGACACTGCTCATTTAAAGCAGTATGGCATTTGTCCTATTTTGGGGGTTTTGAAGAAAAGACAAACTTGGAAGGAAGCCCAGTGGCTGCTGCTCATTAGCTGCATGACTCTCGCTAATATTCCTTGTGTCCATTTTTCATCTGCAAGACAAGAATTAAAATTTTATTTAATGAACTCATATCAAGTTTAAATGTGATCATATGTACAAATTATATGTAAATACTTGGTCCAGTGCCTGATTGAAGTTCAATAAATAAAAACTAATTACATTGTTCCAAAATAACAAAGGCTAGTATTCTGAATTAACAGAAGTAGTACTCTCAGAGCAGAGTATGCCCTGTTCATTGGGGAAGATCATCTATAAAACACTACCTTCCACCTCAGATAATTAGCCATTTTACTGCACATATAAGTAACAGTGGCGACAGGTACTAGGTCAATAATATTTTCAATGAAAAATAATTAATGCAGTATGTCTATGTGCTTGGAAGTCTCCATCAGAATTTATGCAAAGCTTATGATCTGAATTTTCTAGAAGGAAATCTGAGTTTAAGGGTGGCTTTCTGTGTGCATCAGTCTTTCCTAGGTAAAACTTTCAGGAATGTCAGCTATCAATGGTTGGGTGTGATTATTTGGGAGAAGCACCTAAGAGAGATGAGATATGAAACGGTGCTGGATTAATGAAATAATGCCTGAAGTATAAACAGTGTATTAATATCCTTTGCATGCATAGAAGGGCTGACCCAGCTGAGCCCGAATGTCAAATCTATCTGTGCACATGAGGATGGTAATTTTCAGTGAGAATCTTGGGTGCAAGCCAACAAATTCTGGGAAAAGAAATAGTATTATGCAGATCCCTCTTGACAATCTTTGATGTTCAAAGAGAAGCCCATCCCGAAATGACAATTATTTTCTTTTATGACTCATCTTTAAGGATTACCCCAGCTAGGTCATTTTTTCATCCAAAGACCACCATAAAGTTCAGAGAGGGTAGAAAGGGCCTACTTTTTAAATTCTGGGCAAACTATTTGCATTTTCTAAAACTTAGTTGACAATTACATGGTTTGGGGACTTCCAGTTATAATTCTACTGCAAAAATAATAAGAGAGGAAACAAGCAGAGGTTATGTTAACAGGGCCTTGGTGGCTATCATGGACCTGCGGTTCAGCCTTTGAAGTCACTTTCAGTAGATCTTCGTGTGAAATAAGTGAAAATACCGCTCCCCTTGCAAGCTTCACAAGTGATATTGTTTAATGCGCTGATGTTATTTCTTGTAAATTTGTTTTACAGAGCTGTTTATTTTCCTCTGAATGACTACTATTTTAGAAGTCAGAACTCTTCTATTAGGCTAAGCAAAATAGGGGGTTAAGATTACATGCCTACTTATTTCTATTTTTATTTTGTACAATAAAAATTAATTTAAGCTTGTGGTTTTCAAAAAATAAAACAAGCAGAAAAAGCTAAGAGAAGTCAAAATGACAATCTCTTTTCTCTAGCTTGTCTCCCCCAAAATATTCCTTTTGAAATTTCTTTTCCTGAATATACAAAAAAGCACACAAACAAAAAAACCAAAATTTTATGTATAGATCACTCATATGGATATTGTTTGTTTTGCATAAATCCATAACATTCTGCTACTGCTTTGAATTTTCTTTTATCTTGAAGACTTTTCAACAATATCACATACAGATCTGGCATATCCTTTTAAACAACTATTTTAGTGGACCAAAATGTATCTAAACAGTGATCTCTCTATCTTGTTATTATATGTGCTATGATGAAGAGGATGAACTCTTCACAGAATTGCTGAGTCAAAATGTAACTGCATTTTAAATTTTGCCAGGTAAGTTAAATCCCAAGAGTATGTGAGAGTGTTTACTTCATCACAGTGCTAAATTGTCTTTATCTCTGTGCCCTCCTGTATACTTGTCTGAAGATACGGTACCAAGAATGCTAGCAGAATAGGTAAGTTAGTGATAAAATTTGGTATACTACAAAGGTGTCATTTTAACCTGGGTCCTAACAAGGACCTGAAGGCATACTCAAATTCAATCTGTTGAGGAAGAGTCATTTTACAAAGGACTGTTGACAAAGGTGCAGGTCGTCAGGGGAGAGACTCATGGACTAGAGAAGTAACCTGGAGAGAGTAAACAGGTCTGCCTCGTCCTCACCTGCAAGCTGTAATAGAGTGAAGAGAGGGCAGGTGCAGAGCCTGCGAAGGGGTTGTACTCTCTCTGCCTTCAGAGGAGCCTGAGGTTGGTGGTCCAGGCCCCAAAAGGGAAGCTACCCTTGCTCTGTGTTCCTGGGGCCTCCAGTTGAATAAAATGAAGCAGAAACCAGAGCACAAGCTCTTGGATGGGTTCCTATGGGTCAGCTTCACAAGGAAAGGGGAGGATTAGAGGAATGCAAAGAATAAATCTGAAGGGGCAAAATTTTCAAATGATCCCAGCATGGAGATGATTTCTGTCATCACTCTGATTTCAAGAATGATCCATCTCAAAGCTCACAATGAACCACAGAATCTTTAGATACACCTAGGAGCAAAGATTGTGATTTGGCAAAATATTATTTTGCCCATTATCTCTCTCATTATCCTATTTCATCAGCTGTCTGAGGGAGAAGATCATATGTAATTTATTCATCATACTCAGCAGAATCCAAAATAGTGCCTGCCACAAATAAAGTACTTAATTCATAGTTGTTGAATACATTTATGAATAAATAAATACGTGTGGGGAAAACATGCCTTACTTTTGAACTTGATATTTTATATTGCTAGGTCAGCCAGTTTGTTCGTGATTAAAGGATTTTCAGTGATGGAGATGCAATGTAATCATGGGAAATTTCCTTCTGGAAACGGAAAGGGGTGTAGTATCTTCTGACATACTAGCCCTAGAACTGAAGTTGCATGTGCCTCTGCCTTCCGAGTGGAATCTGCATGAAGGTGTGTCTCAGGGACATGGTTTTCACTCAGATAAAGAAACAGTGAATGGAGAGGTTCTAGATACATGAAAGACTGTCTAGGCTATGTGAATTGCCACTCCTATCCTCCACTGAAGTTCTACAGTCATAACTGCAAGCATCTACGCATTCTTTGATTTCCTTACTAGAACCTCCTTTTCTCTTGTTGACATACATCTAGGCTGTTATTCTTGCAAGTTTTCTCTGAACCTGGCTGACACTTATTTCATAAAAGCAATTGTCTTGGTTACTTTTCTCTCAGTGCTGGGACAAAATACCCAACACCCCAAATGAAGGAAGGAAAGGTTTATTTAGCTCACAGTTTGTGGAGGTTTCGGTCCATAATCAGCCAACTCCAAGGCAGGGTAGCTTGACACCAGAAGTCCACCTGGCCCCGGTTTTCACACTCAACTCTCCAGGTCATCATAGCTCATTGTGCATCCTCTGGGCTTCTCTTAAGTTCCTGGCCTTGAGCATGTAATGCTGGTTTTTCCAGCTGCCCATAAGACCTATGAATAGAGGTCTTATGTCTCATTTCTTGCTGCCAACCCATGTCTGGCAGAGTGCATGGCCCATCTAAACTGCTCAATAAACATCCACGAATTAAAATTCAGAGCTAATGATATAAGGAAATTTGGTATAAAATGGTATTGGTTTCTTTTAGCTGCTGAAACAAATTAGTTAATGTTTTCAAACAATATAGATTTATTATCATATAGGCTAGGAGGTCGGAAGCCCCAACCTGTGCTATAGTGAACGTGTTAGTGAGGTTCTATTCTTCTGAAGCTCTGAAAATTCCATTTCTTTGCCTTCTCTGATTTTATAAAAGCCTCAGCTGTGGCTCTTTTCGCCATCTTCAAAGCCTACTGTTAACTTCAGATTAACTCTTCACACTGCTGTTCTCTGGCTCTCTTGGGTCTCTCTTTTTTAATTTTAAGGATTCTAGGACTGCATTGTGTCTATTTAGACAAACCAAGATGATCTCCCTTTTGAAAGTAAACTGATTAAACTGATTTAAATTGCTACTTTGATTCCATGAGCTACCTTAACTCCTCTTTGCCATGGAGCCTAACACAGTCACAGGCTTTGAAGATGAGAGTGTGGAATCACTCACAAGCATGATAATTTTCATTCACCTCTACATATACCAAGTGATAGGTGGGGAAAGTGGTCCTCTAAAGCACCTTCTAGCTCTGGCCTAAGTAGCATACATAATACTACATTGTTAAAGGGGATTCTGTATTCCTTCATCTCAGGGAATTCATATTTGTTTATAACAACTCCAGGTCATAAGACCACAATACAAGGGAGAAGAAGGCAGTTACCAACCACCACTGTGACATTATTCCTTGCATTTGATTCTTAAATTAGTTATCATTTTCTATTTGTTTTTGATGATCTATGACTGTGATTTTAAGAGTACACTTTTTTGAAAGAGAAAAGAATTTTCTCATCACTACTATCTCTGGCGTTTCAAGGTGGAAACTTGGTAATTGAGCTTTCTAATTGAGCTTGATAATATAAACAGTGAGAACTGAAATTTGGGATATGATACAAGGGATATATTTATTCTAAAGAGAAAGGGGAAAAATCACTTCTACTAATTCAGAAATGTGTCATCTATACCTGACAGAATACTACTCTGCTATAAAGAAGGATAAACTGGAGACATTTGTAAGAAAATGGATGCACCTGGAAAATACGTTGAGCAAAATAACTCAGACACACAAACTAAAGTGCCATATGGTGTCTTTCATTTGAGTAATCAAAGTACAAAGAGAAAAATAAAGCATGGATAGCAGGAGCGAAGGGGATACATTTCTTCTAAATGGGTAGGTGTCCAGGAGGCCCAGGGTGAAGGGAGAAGGAAAGGGGAAGTATACTTAAAATATGCCATGCAAAAGCCGGGCGTGGTGGCGCATGCCTGTAATCCCAGCACGTGGGAGGCTGAGGGAGGAGGATTGTTGCGAGTTTGAAACCAGTCTGGGCTGCAAAGTGAGCTCAAGGCCAGCCTGAACTGCATAGCAACATCCCGTCTCAAAAAGACAAAAAAAAAAAAAAAAAAGCCACTCACAGATACCAAATACTCACAATGAATGTAAACATTATATGTCATAAACATAAGCTGAGAATAATAACAGCAAGAATAAAAATGAGGGAAGGGGATTTAGAGACAGAGGAAGGTAGGTGGGTGGGAAAGGGAAGGGGATTTAAAGAAAGAAACACATTGTTTTGTCCACGCACCCACTCCCCAAGCTGAAAGCAAACTTCCTGCACTGCAAACCTGCACTAAGAAAATGAAAATAAAAATACAAAAACACTGTGGTCCCTCAGAATGAGTGTGGTGGAAAGACCTCAGCTTGCTTCACCTGACTGGTATTTGCAACTAACACCCGTCTCCTGTTTACCAATCTGACACCTGGAAGCCGTAGGGCAGGTGATACCATGACAGGTCCCACAAAGACAGCCCAAGAGAAAAAGAGCAAGGCCAATGGAGAAAAAGCCACCCTGAGCGAGACCTTTCCAGGGGATTGTAGTTGAAGTGCAGGGAGAAACTGGGTGAAACCTTCCTCCTGGCTGACCCCAGGACAAAGGAACACAGAAACTCCTACATTGGCCCAATACAGAATCCATCTGGGTTCAAACCAGGATTTCCCTGGGTCCAACACCTGTGCTGTGTCTTTGCCCAGTGCTGAGTCTTGCTGTTGGATTCTCTGCAGAGAGACTGTTGAAGAAGCATTTTTGGATTTCATCGCCTGAATGATTGAGTGCCACTTAGTTATGAAAAGTAGAACTTCACCTGCAATTTTTCTTGTGAAAAACCAATATTCATCTAGTTTATCAATTTAGTAGTAAAACACTGTTGTAATGCTCTTCAAAGACAGGAAATGGGTCATGCACAAAGAATACTGAGGAAGTGCTAAGGAGTCAAAAAATCCTAGTTTTCTAAATTGTACTTAAACTGGGTTCAAGTTCTCACCTTGACCTTTACTACGGTGTAACCCTAATGAACTACTGAAGTATTTGTACTTCATTTTCTGTACTTGTGAAGTTGGGGTAAATGATCCAATAAGATTTTTGTTAGGACTGAATTATTTAATATACTTAGATTGCATGCAAGATTCCTGACATGAATGAAAGAGTAACAGTACATTAATGTTACTGACTGCATCAGGAGAAATACATTTTGCTTTTATTTACCAAACCTTTGGTGAGCACCTACTGTGTGGAAAGATCTAGTAAAAAAAACTTTCCGTATTGAAGATGCGCCAGAATTTAGCAGGAAAAACAGACTGATCAATATAGGGTAGCCCTTGACAACACAGAAAATCACAGAGGTTTGGGTTGTATTGGCCATGTTAATTTATTAGGGTTGTCACAAATTCAGACTAACTAACCAGATGTAGAATAATATAAAATAGCCCATGGTAGGGTTTTAAATGCTGCTTCCAGAATTTGTGATTAATCCAGCAACTGTACATGACTTATGATTGATGATGCTTTCAATTTTTGTTTCTTTAAGGTTTTATCAATTTTTTTCTAACTTTTTGAGACAATAGCTCTGGTTTTGGAGAAATGACCACAAATAGGCATCCCAGGACATGGGTTCAAGTGCCGATGCTGCCCCTTTGTGACTTTGCACACCAAATGGTCCCCTCTGAATACTGATTCCTCACCTCAAAGATGATTCTAGCACACACCTCTTCTTTCTCTTCCCTGCATAGAACATCAGGAGGACTGAATAGGCTCAATGGATATGTCAGTGAGAGTTTAAAAACCTCAGACTTTATGTAAATATAAAGGAGAGAGCTCTTACACCATAGCATACTTTGAAGATAATTACAGTTGTGAAGATATACATGTTAGCTTTCAGGGGGGCAGGGTTTGGATCCTGGCTTTGCCATTTATTAGCTGGGCAAACTGGGCTAAGTGACCTCTCAGTACCTTAGTCTATGCATCTGTCCAATGGAAATATTTATATTTACCCAATAAAGATTGCTTGGAGTGTTATTCAAGATCGTGCATATAAGATGCCTAGCACATCACCAATGCCCATAGCTCAAAAGGTGTTTTTTATTAACTATTCCTTTTATGGGAGCTTGGGTAGGAATGTATCTTCATAATCAAATGAGGAAGCAATCCTGCCTCTAAAATCACACTAAAGAGTCCCAACAGAAGATTGAAGCCATCTGTGTTTGTATTTGTCCCCTTGGCTCAGACAGATGACTCAAGAAAGTTTGGAAATGTTAGAGTTGAGGCAGGCAGTGTGGAAAGACAAAACACCACCCCAAATTGTGCCTGTGACATATGCAGGAGGCAGATAAGGCTTATCAGTTATAATTTTAAAAGGAGGATTTATTAAGCTAGATATGGATCTAGAATTTATGATGAATTCTATTTCTGTTTCACAGCCCACCTCTTTTATGTTTTTAATAATTCACACTTCTAAAGTTACATGGGCTATGTAACTCTCTTTTATCTCTCAGTCCTTCAGAAGACACATAAAAGATTGCAAACACTTGCAGACACCTAGAAACAATAGCAGGAAGTTGAAGAATTTGCCTAAAAATTGCAGGTGAGTCAAACAGGAAATGTGCCCCTAACCAAGAGCAACCAGACAGCGTCTCATGTGTTTTGCCACAGCAGAGACCCTATTATAACACCAAAGCCACTAGGCTCCAAAGTTGTAGAGTTTTTCCAAAGATATGGATAAAATTATATATATCTTCTGTCTGTCACTGAGCTGCCAAGTTGCTGTAACATTACATGTGTGAATATGAGTTCAGTATAGATAAACTATCTTGCTTTCTCTTCAAAAATAATGCTATATTCTAGACTTGAAGGCTGGTTATTTTTTTGTGTGTGCTGTTCTGTTTTGTTTCAAATTTATTGAAATTTATTATTCTTTTCACAGTTGACTTGTGGACATGTGTAAGTGTATGTGTTTGTACCCACATACACATATACATGCATATTACATAGAAATATGGAAGTCATAGAAATACTGTTCCTTCAGGGAGAAGAAGCTGTAATGGTCATTTTAGCACACTCTCTGCTTTAGTAGATACACATATTGAATTGAAAAGAAGAAAATGACTTGCTAAAAGCCTATTAAAAATAGGATTAGATCTTTTTCATTCTATTTCTTTTTACCTTTCCTTATATCCTACTACCTTTTAGCTTCAAGTAAAAGAAAGAGAGAAAGAAAGAAAGAAAGAAAGAAAGAAAGAAAGAAAGAGAAAGAAAGAAAGAAAGAAAGATTTGAAAACCTTACAAAACAAACATGAATAGCTGAATACAGGGTATTTATTTACTAGTTTAGACATTGGAAATACTAAAGCTAGGGAGATACATATCCTAATTTGTTAAAAATAATTCAAGTTTGTACCTATGGTCCCCCATAATATTCACTAGCACTCCTGCTCATTCCCCAAAATGTGCTGGTTTGGAAGACAATTTGTAGGTCATCCTAATAAAGCCACGAGTTGAAAGTCATGATCCATATTTGACTTTCATGAATACAAAAAAAGTATTTTGGAACTTGGTTTTTCATAAGGAAGCATGCAAAAACTATCACAAGAGTTTTGGATTACAAATAAGGGTAGATAATATTTACTATCTGCTTAAAAATGAGCACAATCTCTTGGAATAGCCATAGTACAGCCAGAAATACCCAAGCAGGGATGTGTACCTTTATAAGATATCCTCAGTGAAAACTGTGCTTTTTTTTTTCTTTTGCTTGTTTTTAATAAGTAAAATTAAAGTCCATAAACAAGTGGAAGAACCGTGCTATAATTGGGAAAACACAGCTGGGAGCTGAGACTCAAGTTCAGTCTTAGCAAGCATGTCTGCAGGCTTGTGGCTCTGTTTCTTTAGACTTTAATGTTTCTATAATCTATAACATAAAGGGAAGGAGTTAGGTGATCTCTGTTTCTCTCCATTTTAGATGCCCTCGGACTTGGTAAGGAATTCCCACAATTGTATCCATTCCCAGGAACATGTACGCATTAACCTGTCATCTATCCATCCATCCCAAGTTCTAGATGATAAAAGTCTTTCCTCAGAAATTTCAAAAGGTAAAAGGAATATGTACCAAAAAGAATGTGTCGCCAGGCATGGTGGTGCACGTCTTTAATCTCAGCACTCAGGAGGCTGAGGTAGGAGGATTGCTGTGAGTTTGAGATTACCCTGGGCTACCAAGTAAGTTCAAGGCCTGCCTGAGGTGTATAGTGAGACCCTGTCTCAAAAAATAGGGCCAGGGATTTAGTTCCATGGCCTAAGCAGGCGCGAGGTTGTGAGTTAGATCCCTGGTATTAAAAAAAAAAAAAAAAAATAGAATGTGTCTTCCTGGGATTTGCCTCTCACCTTATTATAATCCAACAACATAAGGTCATCTATCCATTTCATTGTCCTGCCCGGAACAGATGTTACTTACATGTATTATTCTATTTCATCAGCTCGGTGGCAATTTAAGAACCTTGGTTATTTAAGTGGAATGGGTAAAGCATGGCATGGTCTATCAGCTCAACTCTACTGTCTCTCCAACTGGTTAGGACTGTGACCTAGCACCTCATGTTGACAACAGACATAGCTGAAATCGTGCTATAAGCTTGCTGAATGGCATGAAGAGACCCAGCTTCTTTTGACTGTTGACTTTTAGTAAGAAGTTCAAGGTCAATCACTTCGTAACTGCCTGTAAGCAGAAGAAACTGATGTCTAGTGAAGGCTGATTGTATTATTCATCCTGCACACACAGCAAATTGGTTTTCTATTTGCAGAGAATGTTTTTAATTAGTGCTCGAATTGTGTATTAAAATTCGGAATCTATAAATAGTTAACAGATGTGATATTTTATACCTTAAGATTCAAACCTTTTTTTTCTCTCATTTGATGAATTCTAACCCATAGCTGTCTGTTTACATGTTTGCTATTTTAGTTCTGTGTAATTCTAGAAATAACTAGTTTCAGACAGTTATGGTTTAGTGAACATGGGGAATTGCTTTAGCTAAAATTATTGTTGCTTGTTTCTAAAACTCCTACAGAATAAATCTACGGTCTTTGGAAAAGCAGAAGTTATTTCCAATGACACATGCTATTTGCTGAAAATTTACGGTAGACTGACTCACACATCTTTGCATCGTATTTAGATTAAAGTACGATAGCTTTGGTGGAGGGGAAGACGTGTCAGTGGCCTCAGTGTGGCTTAACAGTTTGTTTTGATGGGACAGAGAAAGTTTGCCTAATTATAGGATGCTCATTATTGGTTCTGAAGAAGGAAAAAATTCCTCTCAACATTGATTTCTTCTGGAAATGAATCATGCAGCTGTATATTGTATAGCACCAGGATCTGCCTGCTTCTCTGATCTTTGTTCTTTTCTCTTTTAGTTAATGTGGAGTTTGTCATCGCAAATAACGTCTGATGTCTGGCTCGAGGTTATTTGTAGATTCATCCTACCCGGCATGTGTCACTCGGCTTTGTTTGGGGTCTGCAGCCTTCATCCTAGCCACCTCTTTTTTTATTCTACCCTTGTTTTTCTCCATTGGTTGCTCTGGATAGATTATAATGGGACTGTGCCATGAGACTATGATTAATGGTGGACACCTTAAATCCATAGGTGTAGAGTAAATTGGAACTTCTTGACACGAATTTATCATCCAGATAAATACTGACTGCATCTTATTTCAACAGTCGCGGTGCGTGCACTTGACTGTGGCCGGGCCATCCTTTCCACAGAGCCTCTTAAAGAAACAACACCAGGGTCAAAGTTTTCACCCCACACATCACATATGGAAGTAGAGGCTGGAGATGGAAGAACTCTTCTGAATGTGAAAAGATGCCTTTCACTTCCAAATGATTGTAATTTTTACCTCAGTCTTTCATGACTTGATGTGATATTTGCCCAAGTTACTTGCTTGCAAGTAAGCAAGCAAAACCTGGATCCCAGCATGTTACTGCCTATTTAGGATCACGTGTGGCTTTTGTTTCTGTTTCTCACTTGAGCCTGATCTGGAACCATGAAGATTTTCTTCCTAATGCCTCGTGGGTCAGTTAATGGCTGTAGTACACACTGAACTATAAGATTTTCTACCTTATCTTTGAATTAAAAAAAGGTCATATATTTCTAATTGACACAGTAATTGTGTATATTTATAGTATGCAGTGCGACATCTCGATATTCCTGCATAGCGTGCAGTGATCAGAGGAAAGCGACAGCACGTAGATCACCTCTGACGCTTATCTCTTCCTGTGTTGGGAACATGTCTTTGGTTTTTAGATGGAATAAGGAACATGAGCCTTCATGTCAAGAATTCACTGAAGAATGTGTTGAGGTCTTGGGAATGACATACTTTGGAAAATCCCTAGCTGCTGTTCTAGCTCTCCTAAGTAATTAAGCATGCCTACCTTGAACTCTACTCAAAAATGTGTTTCTGAAAATGTACGGGCCAACAGATGGCAATGGGCACCACCACCAAACAGATAATACATCCTTTCCACATGAGAATAACCACCCTCAAATGAAAGAGCCTTTGTATTTGTGTATAAGGTAAATGACTTGGGCTCAGTGGCGCTTTGGTAAAAATGGTTTACCACTTTGGCTCTCCTGTCACATGGGCAATGGATCAGGCAGCCAGAAAATCATGGGCTCATTTCAACTGCAGAAGTTCAGGGAGCAACTCCAAGCCAGAAGCGTGGCCCTGGCCGGCTGTCTGAGGCCTCTCTGTGTACTCAGTAACCAACAGAATGTTACAGCATACTCTCCAGCAAATCCAGCCACTAGCCTTCCAGACCAAGGTGGGAGGGTCCTTCTAGCGTTTGGTGCAGGAGAAAGGAAGCCTCCGCAGGATCATAATGGTCAAAAAGTAGAAAGGCAGAGGTACTGGAGATCAAAAGGCAATTTGAACTTTTTACTTTCAGGCCCTTAAGAGTAGCCTGTCTACTTCTGTCTCATTTTAGGGCTAATGTAGATATGAAATAAGTAAGTACATCTTTCCTGAACTCCTTCTGCATCAGTTGAAGTGATAAAGAGCTTCCTCAAACAACTGTTGATGTGCCACTATGTGATATTTTAAATGCAAACCCAAAAGAATTATTGGTTTGTTTTCTGTACTAAAGCACCCCAGCTTTCTGGATTTTGCTGAACTGACAATAAATAGGATTAAACAAATGGCTCTGGGCATTCAGTGTCAAGAATGTCATACTAATTAGAGCAAAAAACTAATTAATAATAACACAGCTTTTGGCAATAATTCAAGCAAATGGAAAGTTTGAATTGACTTATTAAGTGAGAGAAATATCAGGAAAACAAGCTTATCTTAAACACATTAGAAAAGTTTGATTTCAAGAGAAATTCTAGTTTGAATAAATTTAGTCTCTCTCTGTATATAACACTTGTAATACTGCTGCACAATAAGACCTATCATTGAACAAAGTAATCTACAATCTTCAGAAATTATTTTCAACATATTTATTTTACTAAGACAGAAGGACAGCATAAAGGTATTTCTTAAGTTTGGTTTCTTTGTACAAATAAGAGTTGATAAAGAGATATTTGCAATTTCACAGACTAAGTTTTATTTATTGTCCTATCTCCAAAGATTAGGTAGGTTCATAAAACACAGCAGGTCTTTGTGAATTCCTGATGAATCCCACAAATATTCCTTTCCACACTAATTATAGAAGGTTGTATTATTGGATCTGAGGAAGAAATCAAAAGTCATCTCAGCATTGATTTCACATGGAAATGAACCATTCTATAGCTTCTCCTACTCCACCAATGATCAGAGAACTCAATTATTGTATTTAAAAATTCAATTTCCTTTTTTGAGGGGACTGGAGCCCTGCCGTGGCTGAACTAGATACTGCTGGGAAAGCTAGCATGCCAGCTACACAGACAATGAATACGTGGCGTACATTTTACTTTTTATTATGGACCCTTTACATCTATAAATAAATGGAAATGCTTTTTGATTTTACAGATCTTTCTTCTCCAATTTGGAAACCAGTCTCAGTCAATAGTTCTGAACAACACATGTGTTTTATTTCATCCCTTGCCTTTGAGAAGAGGATTCAAGTAAGGATTAATTCACTTTTTAAACAGCAGTTTTCTCTTTCACTCTAGCATTCTTTGCCTGAGTATTTCTTAATATTCATTGTGCTGGTGAGGTTTCTTAGAATTTTTTAGATGTATGAAAAATCAATAAGCTTAACTGAATAGGTATTGTAATCCCAAATATTGTGTATTATAATCCAAGTATTATAATCTCTTTCTCTGTCTTCCTCACAATACAAAAAGTTATATTTATAATTCCATTGAGATGTTACTGGAATCCCAGCAAGTTAATTCCAATCTACCACCTCCAATGCTACCCATGGTGAGAGTAAGGACACCAAGACATATTCAAAGTTAAGGGCAGCCAAGAGGTCCTAAATCCAATCCCCATGAGGATATGCAGACAAAGACCCTGATCCTAGGCCTCTCCCAGAATTTATTATCTTGCGAAGAAGCGGGTGGCTCAAGGATGAGTGATGGTGAGGATGGCGGGAACCACATGAGGAACTTGAGCTGGGTAGCCAGGTGGGGAGAAAAGCATCTCTGCAAAATACAGGGAGAATGACATGCAGAAGGATCAGTCTGCACAGTTCAATTGAGGTAGCAACTGAATTGCTTTTGGAGGCTGTTGCTTAGGTTTCTGATAGGTAAACTTTTGTGCCCTGGGGATTCATAGCCTCTGTATCTCGAGGTTCATACCCAGTTGACATTCCTGGAGCTGAGTGGCTCTACATCCCACTGTGCTCATATCTTTTACAGAGGTCACTATGCGAGGAAACAGTAGACTGTCTGATGGCTTTAGAGACTACATACCAGTACTTCAGCTAGCCTTATTTACAATGCTTAGAGCCAATTGAAGACAGAAAGAAACACCATAATCAGCTCTGTACATATCAGTATAAGGAAATAAGTCTCAATATAATCAAAGTCGCAGCAATTGCTCTGCATTCAGGGGGAGTCACTCGAATTGTCTCCCACAAAAGGGGAGGCATCGGCTTGTTGGTTTGCCAAAGGTCTAGCATGCACCTTGCTTATTAATATGCTGAAGCAACATGGCAAACAATAAAGGACAATTCTGAGTCTGGGGGCAAAACATGTGAATGGATGCTCAGACTTAGCCTAGCTCTAGGTTTTGGGGCTTGAATCCTAGCTCTGCACTTCAGTGGCAGTGTGGTCCTGGGGAGGTACTTAAACACTCTGTGCCTGTCTACTCCTATGTGAAATGTGAAAGATTGCAGCTGTATTGTGGCATCCTGAGCATCCAAAGAGATAGCTGAGGCACTCGGCAAAGTAAACACCCTTTCTGGGATAACTTTTTCAGCCTCTCAGCACCTGGCGATAGAAAATGCAATGGGATGGCGAAATTGCCAAAATTATGACCTTCTACAAAATGATCAAAACTACTGAATTTTCTCATTCTTAAGCAAAATTCATTTGGCTTTGTGATGGCAGAACATTTAAGTCAATACAGCAGCATCCTGTGTTTTAGACAGAATTGGAGAAATGCGTTTTCATAGGAGGTCAGTTGCTAGGCAAATTCTGAAGCACAGCAGCAATGCTAAATCTTTGCATCTTTGGACCTCTCACCAAGATCGCACCAAGGCTGCTGAGATGGGTTGCTGGGAAAAGAGGTATTATAAGACCTGTCCACCACACAGGTACTTTAAGATCAAAAATAACTCCTCCCATTACTGGAAACATTACCTTGTTTATATTTTAAAACTCTCACAGCTGTCATTATGGACCTTAATTTCTAAAACCTGCATTGAATTTCTGACAGTGGCATTTACCATATACACTTCACTAATGTATTTTGTGCCTGAAAGTCTCTAAGTCTCTGCTTCCTTATGAAGTAAAGGAGCTTCTCAGATGAAAATTATATCTGCAGAACAAAGTGTACACAGCAAAGGGAGCCCCGCTGTTTCCCAATGACAGTGGTGATGCTGACGTGGCTGCTGTGCCATTCCATCTTCAGAAAGAGGAAAGCAAGTCTCATCACATTCTAAATGGAAGGTATGTGGTTAGTGGAGATGTATCTTAAGGTAGAAGAGGACATTTTATGTTAGAAGCTATTAGACAGATTTAGGAGAAGGTGAACAAGCAAGAGAGCTTAAATCTCTGTAAGATGAAAACAAAACAGAAAGTTCTCGGAGCCTCTTTGGGAGCCCAGGAGAAAAGGAGGCTGAGGGTAGCCAGGAATTGAGACAAGGAAGAGGCAAAAAAAAAAAAAAAAAAAAAAAATCCTGAGAGGAGATGGTAGAGAGGAAACTCCAAGCATAATTTTGGCTGGAAAACTTTGGAGAAAAGGGTGACTCTTTTCCAACTCTAAGTGACTTCGCATGCTCTCAGTAACCCCCTCTGCTATCTTCCAGTGAAAGGGTCAAAAGTCTTCTTGAAACTCTCTTGTATTGTGGATGCTTTGGTGAAACCAAAAGAGAGGAGTACACTCCCCCACAGGAGAAGGCAGAGCAGGGTGGAGAGGCATAAGGAGTCACAGTCAAGACGCCTCCAGGATGAGCAGGAGCTGGTCTCAGTCAGAGTGGACAGGTACTGGATGAGCCTCTACAGGAGTGCTTCACAGCTGGGCCATTAGCAGTCAAAGTTTCTAAGATGGCAACTCAAGATGAGTTTGGGTCAGTATAAAAGAGCATTATGTCCCCACGAAGTAGGAAGCTGTGGGCACCCTGGGAGAGCTGACATCCGGGTTCCTGTTTTCTAACATCAATGAGGGAAAAGCTATTGGAAGCAGAGGCACAACTGGTCTCAGCAGGTGCTTTGCAGGGGCTGAGTCTTGACCTCACACCGTCCTCCTGAACCTCTAGGAAGTTCTAGACCCTTCTAAAGTTGGTTTCCCACTTGCGAAATGCAGGTAGCACCTGCCTCTTAGGATCACAGGCAAAAAGAGAGCCCTGGTACAACTTGCACACCGTTGAATTTAAACACTGCATTTATTCTTTCCCTCAGTCTAGATCTAGTGAGTCAACTTGAAACCATTTGTTTCAAGGATGCAACTTGTGAAGGGAATTATTCATCAGGGAACTTCCTCCATACCAGCCAATCACCTAGAGGACCTGCAGGGATATTTATATGCGTGGAAAATGGTCACAAGGAGGCAGGTAAGGCACACGGTCACCTAACTGAGACACTACAGACGCAGGATTGATGTGAAGAGTGGAATGCAAAATCCAAGCTGAGTCGAGCCCAGGGGTAAGATTCTAAAAAGAAACTTACATGTGAATCTTTCTGGCACTCACAGTCTCCCAGTGTTTTGTTGGGAGTCATTAAATTCAAGCTTCCATTTCCTATGATGTATTTTTACTTCTAGAATTTTTATCATGTTTAAAAACTTTTTTTTCAACCAAATGCTAATGTCTAAACACAATTTGTTCCTCAGTGTTAAATAAATCATGACACACTGTTGCAAACTTTTGGAGCCTTTGAAATAAAATGTAACTACATAGCCTGACCCGTGCTAGGTGTGATCATAGCACTCTGAGAGGCTGAGACAGAAGAGTCCCAAATTCAAGCCCAACCTAGACAAGAGTGAGACTATGTCTCTAAATAAAAAAGAAACTTTAAAAAACATGCTAGAGATTTGGCTCAATATGAAGACCCTGGGTTCAACCTCCAGGACCACACATAAAAGGGAGATACTGTGTGTAAAAGGCTGCACTGACTACGCGTGTTGTAAACCAGAAGTTTTGGAGTCATTTAGAGGAACATACAACATGAAGGACATTTTCTTGATAAGTAAGTTGCGGCCTTCTCAAAAGTATTTTGAGAAAATATGCTTTGAGATTACATGTGATGTAAGGGAGCAAATTTGTGGTGTGAAGTCTCTAAAACATAAACAGACCATTAAAAAAGGAAACATCATTTATTAGGCACACATGCTTCCCAGCAGAGCTGAAATAAATATTTATCTCCGTGAGGCAGAAAATATTTTCCCAGAAATGGATTCCGGTCTACACTCGATCAGTTCAACAAATGCCTGATAGTCTCGCTCGACATCTCCGTGTTGAACGTCAAACAAATACAGCAGGTCAGTCTCGCCCTGGGCAGTGTGGGTGGAAACGCCACTGGCCGCAGCTTCTCAGAAGCAAGCGGTGCAGGAGGCGCACAGCGGCAATTGGCCGGAGGAACACTCAGTCCTTGACTTTTGAGGATGGCAAGGAAAGAAGTTGGGGTGCTTTGTAGTAACTGCTTCATTATTCGCCTCTCTCTCTCCTTTTTTTTTTTTTTTCTTAATTCTTATCTTTACTGGTCCCTGTTCGCAGTACACAGTGATCGCATTCATTGCAGGGAGCTGTGCGTGCGCACAACACATCTGGATTCTTCTTACTTCCTCTCTCCCTCTCCTCCCTCCGCTTCCTACCGTCTCTCGGTAGTGGCCTATTTCTTGGGAGTGCAGGTTTCAGGACTCTTTGGCCTATTTCTACAAGGGGATAGCATGGGTTCAGTTTCTACATTTGCAAATTGGAGAGTGAAGATATAGGACATGTAAATAATCATCCCAGAAGTAAAATTTATGATGGAAATAACAGTTGGGCCGGGGCCTCAAAAATATTAACTCACAGCTGCTGTTTAACATGATTTCTATTAAGCATACTCAGTTTAATCATCTTTTTTGTTCTGGAGAGTATACAGTGATTTAAAAGCTATCATGTATTTTAGCTGAGTACAAAGAATAAAAAAGATGACTTGTCAGAGAAAGAGAAAAGTGCTATAAAATATCAGTTTCCCTTTTGTGCTGCCAAATCATCAAAGAAATCTCCCAGTTACAAAATCTGAACTTGCTTCCTCTACAGAGTTGACAAATTACCAAATCCTGTGAAGTCTTTTTTTGGAATATCTTCACCATTTATTCTTCTCACTTTGTTTTGGCGATCCCATCCATGACAATGCCTTTAATTATAGTCGATGCATAGATCACTCCCTAATATGCACCTCTGCCTGGTGATTCTTTCGCACCACTAGATAGCTCCATTTGAATGTTCCAGAAGAATGCAGAATCCAACATATCCAAAATGTAGTTCCTTAGCATTTAAGGTTGGCACTTTCTGTCTTAGTAAATGGCAACACACCTAGTTGCTCAAAGCAGGAATATGGGGAATTACCTTTACGCTTTCCTCTCCCTTATCCTCCAATCCAGAGAACCCGTGCCTTGCCACTTCCACTTTTGTTAGTATCCCTTGACTCTGTTTATTTCTGTTTCTCCACTGTCACCGACAATGTTCAGGACACTTGCAAAATCAAACACTACAGGTTATCCATTCACCATTGACTTTTGCTTCCAAAGCCATGACTTACCTAATTACAATAACCTCTTAGTCTTCCTTGCTCCTAGACTGTTAGATAATCCTGGCCAATGATATGTGAGTGGATTTTATTTCATGTTTTCAGGAGTGTTCTTTAAGAAGTTCAGTAGCTTAACTGCTATGCTTTCCTGGGCTTTGTTCCTATTTTCCTTTCATCCTGCCTGGAGTATAGATGCAATGTCAGAATCTGCAGCAACCTTTTTGTGACTATGAAAAGTAACATACAAGAAATGGGGAAGGCAAAAAGAAGACTTAGTCCCTGGTGATAGTACTGTGCTACTGTTAGAATTCTCTGCCTCTTCACTCCTGAGCTTTTTATTGTTGGCACCAAAAACCCAACATATACAATTTAAAGGAGGAAGTTTTTGTTTTTGTTTTTGTTTTTTTGCTTATGGTTTCAGACATTTCAGTCCATGGTCAGCTGGCTCTGGCACAAGAGCATCATGGCAAAAGGACATGGTAGAGGAAAGCTGCCCAATTCATGGTGGATGAGACACTGCACAGAGAAGCAGGGAAGAAGGGGTTAGTGACCAGACATAGACTCCAAGGTCAAATCTCTGTGACCCCCAGACACATCCAGAAGTGTCCTTCCCTAGCCCCTAGGCAACTCTCAAGCCAATCAAGTTGACAAGTAAGCTGAACCCTCACAATCTCCATATTTTTAATCAGAAAAAAGCTCACAAAAACAAAACACGAGTAAATAAAATACCTCTGTATCAGTCAACGTTTATGAAAGAGACAACTGTAATACAAGATACACAAGTGTGTAAGAATTTACAAGACTGGCTTATAATGGCTCCCCACAGAGTCAGATGAGGAAGAGAGCAGAAGGTCTGTCTGCACACTGGGCACTGAAGGACCAAGTCCATATCAGGAGGTCAATGAGTCTGTGACGGAGGCTGAGTCTAGCCCAAAGTCTGAGGGATCTGTGCCAGAAGCTGAAAAGCCTGTACTGGAAGCCCGGGGAGGACATCCAAAGTGAAGGTGAAGACTGGAGCTCCTGGAAAGAAGTAGAAGCAGATCTGTTCTTCATTTCCCCTCGTTATGGTTCATGCCTGGATGTCCCCCCAAAGCCTCATGTGGTCATGCAGGGTGGACTTTTCAGAGGTGGCTGAATCTAGAGTTTGTGTTTGGTTGGTTGTCCAGTGCTGGGATTGGTGGTGTGAGTACTACACCTGCCCCAGGGCAGGTAGCCTGCACACAATATAAGGGAGGGAAAGAGGCTTGCTTTTCCCCTTTGGTATCTTCCATGAACTATTGCCCCTCTGGCATGCCACCCTGTGTAGAGCCAGCTGATTATGGAATGAAACCTCACTGAACTGTGAACTACATAAACCTTTCCTTCCTTAATTTTGGGAGTCAGGTATTTTGTCTCAGCAATGAGAGAAAAGTTAGTAAAACATCCCTTTTTAAACCATCCAGGTGACACAATGCCCTCGGGTGGGTTTTCCACATCCTAAGGGTGTGGAATTGCTGAGCTGGTTTAGTTGAGCTTCTCTTAGTCAAGTTGGCACAGCAATCAGTCCTCATAACCTCCTGTGTCATGAAACCATTAAGGCATCACTTCTGGGTTTCTATTGCATGAAGCCAAAGGAGTTCTGCCCTGACCCACCTCTCTTAGTTTGCTTTTCACTCCTCATGGTGACATTATCATCTTTTTTCTTAAAATCTCTCCTGGGCTCCCCCTGCCTGTAGGATACTTTCCAAACTCCAGAGTATGTGTAGGGTGTTCACAGTCTTACCTCTGCCTGCACTTTGGGCCTCGTCTTCCCTACTAGTTCCAGATCACAGCCTCCGAACTGCTTTTGGTTTCCACACGCGTCTCTCTCTCCTCAACCAAGACTTTACACATATTACTCAGTCTGTGCAGAATACCTTCATGTTTTCTTCCTAATCTACCTGGGTGATTCTAACAGGTTTTCCAAAATCCTGCTTAGGAAACATCTCACGAAAGGAAAACTTTGCTGACCTGTCAAACTTAGATCAGGTTTCTCTCTGTGCCCGCACAACACCGATACCCCAGTGTTTATTTAAAATACTTCCTGCCCTACTGACAAATATTTTTATATTTCTCTGTCCCCTCAGTAAGATGAAGATAAATCTCTTAGGAAAGAGGCTCTCTGTTCAGTATTGTAGCTCCCTAAGTTACTGCGATCTATGATACATAAAATGTAGTTGTTAAATGAGGGGAGGACTGAATGCACTGTCATTGCACATGCCTGTCACTCAAGCTCAGTCTCTCTTCATTATGTGTCCATGGAATTATCCATTCTAATTTGTCCAGTGTTATTCAAGACACTGCTGTGCAATTAATCACCAAGCAATGATAGTGAAAATCAATAACTTGCCTCCAACTCCATTTGGGTCAGACGAAGGTATTGATCCCTTCGTGAGTAAAACAAGTTAGAGATGCCTATGCTCTTTAATGTAATTAATTTTATAATTAATTGTATAATTAGATGTATTTACATCATAAAATTTATGTGTCTGAATTAATGTTTTTCTTTTATCTGTTTATTTCATATCTGTTACTTTGACTACAAAACCTCACCGAAAGACATTTTTTAGGTGCACTAATTCGGGGCATACAAAACTGGAAACAGGATTGCTGACTTAAATGCAGGCAGCATTTTCGCAGGATTCATTATCTCCAACAGTATCCCACCCTTAAACACCTGTACAATAACTATACCAGCGCATATTAAACTATCAGCAATTATAGTAACCATTGTTGGACTCATAATCGCGATAGAACTTAGCCTAATAACTCGCAACCTCAAAATGATAAATCAACCAATTCACTAATACTCCCCAAAATAGAGGCAAAACTGAATTTGTCTAATCAGTTATTTCCAGGCTGAGAAACACTACTCAAAAATTGTAAGAAAACTGTATTTCAAGAGTTTTCATGATGTATTTCTTACAGCTTTATGGAGATAAAAATTATGTATTTTAAAATCAACTGATTGGAAGTGAAAAGTCATAGTAATTTATATAGTCATGTAATTATCACTGTAATCAAGTTTTATCACACAGCGGTCACTTTCAAAAGTCCCTCCGTGCCCATGTGGAGTGCCTCCCTCTTCCCACCCTCAACTCAGTTAAGTACACACCTGCTTTCTACGTTTAAGACTTGTCTTTTATAGAAATTTCACATTAAGGGGATCACATACGAAGTAGTCATTTGTGTCTTTTTTTTTAACTTTATATAATTTACAAAGATGTCATCCATGTCATTACCTTTGATAGGAAGTGTTTTATCTAGTTCCTAAGTTATATTCCATTTTATCAACTAACTTACCTTTATCCACTCACAGCACGATGATTATTTGTTTTGTTTTGTTTTGTTTTGTTTTGTTGGTACTGGGGATTGAACTCACAACCTCGCACCTGCCAGGCAGGTGCTTACACCACTGAGCTAAATCCCCGGCATGATGAATTTCTTAAAAAATTTTATCTAGAATGAGTAATGTTATTCTGAAGTTTCATGTGCAAGCGTTTTTGTGGCCATGTGTCTCACTTTCTCTTAAACTGATGTTTAGGGGTTGAATTGTTGAGTCCTATGCATGTTCAGTTTATGTTTAACTCATCTAAGAAGTTGCCAGGCTGTTCCTCAAAGTGTTTGCACTGTTTCACATCCTTTGCGAGCATGAATGATGGTTCCACTCCATCACAGCCTAGCCAACATTGAGTCTCTCACATTTACTATTATCATCGCAGGTCTTCTCTGCATGTAGTAGTATCACATTGAAATTTAACAGGAGAAGGTGATGAGAATCTTTTCATACACATTAGCTATTTATCTTTTTCGTTGAAATGTCTATTCCAATATTTTGTCCATTTTTATTTGGTCATTTGCACTGTTGTTTAGTTGCATACAAGTCACTCATTGGGCTATGATCTGCAAATATTTTTATTTGGTTGAAGACAGCCCTTTATTGGATAAGGATTTATAAATATTTTCTTCTCATCTACTACTTGTCTGCTTTAGTTTATTATTTTAGTGTCTTTTTATAGCATAGATGTTTGTCACTTTGATGTAGCATAATTTTTTTATTTTGAATATAATAAAATCAAATGAGATAAAACAGAATTGAGTCAATTGAAACAAAACAATGAACATGGTACATGACTTTAAAAAAAGATAAAAAGAAATCAATAATAGCTACCATAATGCTTCTTGATATCTTCAAAATAACTGCCCATACCATCAGGCATAATAAAATCAAACAAAATAGTATAGAATAAAATCAATAAAAACAAAACAATGGAAACAATACAGGACTTCAAAACAATAGTAAAACAACAGTGGCTACCATAATTCCTCTTGTTATCTTCTAAGTAGTTGCCTATATCATCATATATAATATAATCAAACAAATCAAAATAGAATAAAATCACCCAAAACAAAACAATGAAAGCAGTACAGGGCTTCAAAACAAGGCGATCAGATATCAATAATGGCTACCATAACATATTTTGTTTTCTTTGAAATAGCTATCCATGCCATCAAATATAATAAAATTAGACAAACCCAAACAGAATAAAGCCAAATTAAACAGAATAATGAAAACAATACAGGATTCAAATCACAATAATAGATTAACAATGGCCACTGCCTTCCCTTTTTAGACACTTCCTCCCCTTTCACTCTCACAATATGTATTGTGTATTTTGGATCCCACTAACTCCTTTAGCTTTTTATACTAGGGAGACAACACAATGTTCACCCATGTGACTCTGAATCATTTCATCCATTAGCATGATCTCAGGTTGTATCCATTTACCTACAACAGCCTTGAGGATATCTCTTTGAATCTGTTCCATGTATTCTAAATATTTTTTGTATTGTTCACTCAAGGTTTTCCTTATTTTCCTACACTCCTCCATTTTTTATGTATGTCTTCTTTAGAGATGTTTAGCAATTCTTTTATTATGTTTTTCATCTCTTCTTTTACCTGAGCTAGTATTTCTGTTCTAGTTTCTTTTTAGCCTCATGAAGTTGTTTCTTTACTTCAGTTGCCATTGCTTCAGAAACTTCAGGTGTGTGACTCCCAATCTCTTCTGGGTTTGCATCTCCTGGACTTGCTTTGCTTGGAGGTCAGAGAATGCCTTTTGCTTCTTATTCTTGACATATCCCTTGGTTCTTCTGGACAAGTGGATCCTGGGGTCCCAGGCACTTCCTGCACTGGCTACAATTTCTCTGAAGCGAGACTGTGGTAACCACTGGGTGAGCTGGTGCAGAGCTGTCTGCTGCTTTTCCCAGCCTGCATTGGCTACCCGATGGCTGGTGGAATGTTCATGGGGCCAGGACTGGCCACTGCCTGTAGGCCTGGGCTGATCACCAGCGGAATCCTCCACTACTGCCCCTGGAGTGTGCATGGGGGTGGAGCCGGCCACCACCTCCAGACTGAGGTGGCTACCTGCAGAGAACCTCCATGATGGCAGCTAGAATATGCATGGGGGCAGGGCTCAGTCCCTGCAGTTTCCACGGGTCTGTGTCCAGCTAGGAGCTGCTGGAGGCAGCCAGTAGCAGTTCTATTTCTGCGATTATCTGGCCTGACTCCCAAATGGTTCCCAGCCAATTGCTCTCTCCTGTGGCAGAACCAAGTCCTCTGCACTCACTACCAGCCAATGTAGTCTTCCAGGTCTGCTGCTCCCATCCACTGCCACTCCCCTCCTGTGCTGCCTCTCTCTGCAGAGGTCTCCAGGGTTGCCAGCTGCCACATCACCTTGATCGTGTGTCCCCAAGCTCCAACAGCTCCTCTCGCACAGTGAGTCTGGCTCCAGGCAAAGGTGCCACCAGCTACTGCCTTCTTCTTCATTTAAATTTTTCTTTTTACTCTTTCTGTGGGCTTCAGTTCTTACTTTGGATTCTTCTTGGATCCAGGAGACCCACTTCCTTCCTTCTTGTCTTCCCCACAATGCTATATTCCAACATCCAGACTGTATCTCTCAGAGAGGCTGTTTACTCTGCTGCTTACTGTTCCGCCATCTTCCCAGATGCCTGATGTAGTATAATTTATGAATTTTTATGAATTGTATTTTTACTATCATAGTCAAGAAGCTTTTGCCTAAGACAATTTTCTTACATTTTCCTCTGTAAGTTTTACAGTTTTATGTCTTACATTTATCCAATTCAAGTATATTTTTGTGCATAGGTGAGATACAGTTTCAGGTTTAACTCCTTGCATGTGAGTAATTCTTCCAGTACCATTGTTGAAAAGACTATCATGTCCCCTACTGAACTGCTTTGATATCTTTGCTAAAAAGTAATTTTGTTACTTTTTCTCATTGCTGAGGCAAAACAGTGGATGCCCAAAATTTTGGAAGGAAAGGTTTATTTCTTACAGTTCTTGGAGGTTTCAGTTCATACTCAGTTGGCTCCAAGGCAGCCTGGCTTGGGGGGGCAGCCATTCATGGCCACCACAAACAGCAAGGCACGAACTGGTGAGAGAGGGAAGACACGCCTTCTTCCCACCCTTACACTGTATGTCAGCTCCACCCCTGGGCGGGTGCTGCACTCACACCACGAATCCCAGCACCAGACAACAAGCCAATCACAAATGCCAAGCTCAGCTGTGTCCATGCCATGATTACGTGAGACTTGGTGGGGCCACAGGAATATAACTGTAACACTAACGGTCAATCAACTATTACTGTGAGGATGTATTTCTGAACTTCTGAGTTGGTTATGTAGTTGCCAGCATGTGTTCATACCCCACTCTCTATTGACTCTGTTTCTTGGCATCAAGGTTGTTGGATTTGCCCATCATCCTTTTGCCTGATCAAACTGTTACTCTAGGCAGCTGAGAGAAGTGTAATGATAGAGTTCGAGGCTTTACCATTGCATTATTCAAAACCATGGCATTTCCAAATATATATGAGGATAAACTTGTCTACATGGTCAGTGTGCAGAGTGCTGGGATGCTTATGTTTTGTAAGGTAATCTAGTTTCATGGATGTTTGTGAAAAGGATGCTCTGACATCTTCATATAACCATCTCTAGAACTTCTTTTCCATGACTGCTTTCCAAGGGGAAGAATATGCTATTGAGCCCCATTACAGCACATGTTCATACAGGAGTGCTTTATATTATATTATAAATTAATTTTTGGAACATCAGGGTCCATATGGCAGATTGAATCTACAGGTTTATTTGCTGCAGAATGTCACCAACATAGCAAGAGCAGGATTTAAAAAATTCAAACTGACAAGATGAAGAGAAGAAACAACAGGAGTGTGACACTGTTATTATTCTGAAATCTAGCAAAAGTATAGATGAACGGTGACTATCTAAACTGACCGGAGAAATGCGAGAACTATCAGTCCTGGGGATAACAGAGATATAAGCTGTCACACACCAGGGATTCGGAAGTTGCAGGAACTGAAGGCAGTAGGTACTGTGTAATTTAAATGGTGATGAAATGGGCTTAAATAAGAGATTGGGAAGATCTTTAAAACTGAGCAGTCTCTTCTCCAGATTTCCATACACTTTCACAAAGCTGGAAGACCACAGCTGGTACACTGAGGCACAAGACTGAGATTTTGTCTCCTGGGAAAGCAAATGATAAAGACTCTCAGCTTGGAGCTATGACCCATAGCTGAGGGAATGGTGAGCCACAGATGATTAAGATCAAGCAAAAAGAACACTTGAAATGTGTAAAACCCTTCCTTGCTTCAATTTGTAGCAGCAAGACTTACGGAACACTCGGTGAATTGTTCAGATCAAAGAAAAATGCAGACAATGAGGAAGAGGGGCTCTCTACAAATTGAAGAGGTCGTGACCTTTATTCCTCTATGGCACAGGTTTTTTTTTTAAATGTATTTGTATGTGTTTGCTGCATGTGATAATTACATACATCATGGGGAGGCGGTGCCCGTAACCACCTTAACCTGCGTACTTCACCTTCCCTCACCTTCTGCCACCCTCTCCATCTCTAGATCCCCTTCCTATTTTGAAAGTATACATCTTTCTATTTCTTCTTATCTATATTTTTTAATTTTGCTCTCTAAGTTATTTGCAACTGGGGTTTATCATATTAGAGAAAACATGCCATATTTATGCTTATATGTAAGATTCATTTCATTTACTGTTATGCTCTCACAGTGCATCCATTTTCATACAAATGCCTCAAGTTTATCCTTCTTTATGGCAGTGTAGTATTCCATTGTGTGTAAATACCGTGTTTTCTTTGCCCATTCATCTGTCAAGCAACACATAGGCTGCTTCCAAGATTTTGCTATCAGGAGTTGTGCTAAACACGGGTATGAATGTGTCAGGGTGACAGGAGGTCTTTAACCTAGAAGAGGAATATGTGGATCAATGGACTATCAATTTTTAGTTTTCTAAGGAATCTCCATGGTGATTTCCACAGTAATCGTACTAGTTTACAATCCATCAATACAGAAGTCTCCTTTCCCACCATAACCTCAACAATTACTGCTTAATTCCTTGATGATGGCCATTTTTTCTGGTATAAGATGGACTCTCAGAGTTGCTTTAATTTGTGTTCCTTCCATGGCCAGAGATGTTGAACATTTTTCACGTATTTATTGAGATTTTGTGCTCCTTCTAAGAAGTGTCTATTCATTGTCTATTCATTTCTGTTCTCATTCTTTGAATGGAGAGGGTCTAATTTTGGGAGAAGGTCCATTTATTTATGAGTTCTTTGTATATTCTAGACATTAGTTCTCTGTCTGAATTGTAGCTTAAAATTTTCCTACCTGACCTGTATGCTGTCTCTTCACTCTGCTGTTCCTTTGTTGTGCAGAGGCTTTTCCCTTTATAATCTCATTTGTTGCTTTTTGATGTTATTTCATGTGCAGTTGAGCCTTTATTTTGTTCATAAAGCCTTTATTTATACCGATGTCTTCAAGAGTTTTATCTGTATCATCTTCCAGAAAAATGTTTGTCTAAAGTTCAGATCTTCGACTCATTTTTATTTCATTGGTAGTACACGGTGAGACATAGTTGTCTAGGTTGAACCTTCTATATGCGGACAGCAATTCTCCCAGCACCATTTGTACAAGCGGCTGTCTTTCCTCCAGTGTATGTTTTTGGCCTCTTTGTCAAAGATCAGATGACTAATGTGTCTGCAGCTGTTTTTGCATCTTGCGTTGTGTTCCACTGAGCCATCTGCCTATTTCGTATAGTACCATTCTCCTTTTTTTTTTTTAATTTAATCTCTGTAGCTTTGTAACATAGTTTAAAATCTGGGATTGTAATGCCTCCTCCTTTACTCCTGTTGCCCAGAATTACTTTTGTTATTCTGGATTTCTTCTAGCCACATATAAATTTTAGGATTCTTTTCTAGTTGTGTGAGAAACCTAGTGTGAGAAATCCTGTTGGTATTTTAGTTCAGATTGTGTTAAATCCGTAAATCAGTTTTGGAAGAGTGCCCATTTTGACAAGGTATTGGTATGGGATTTTTCCTCCCTTCTTTTGGTAAGTTTGGCTCAGGGTTTTTCTGTTTTGTTTATTCTTTCAAAGAAAGAAGTCTTTGTTTCACTGTTTAATTGCATGGGTTCTTTTAATCCCAATTTCACTAATTTCCACTCTGATCATTGTAATTTCCTTCTTTGTACTAAATTTGGACTTAGACTGTTCTTGATCTTCTAAGACCACTGGGGACACTGTTAGGTTATTTATTTGGGGTCACTGTAATGTGGGAATTCACCACTCTATACTTCCTTCTTAGGACTGCTTTCATCGTGTCCCATAAATACTTGTGTTGTACTGGCATTATCATTGGTTCTGCCAACAGTTTAATTTCTTCCTTGATTTACTCAGTGACCTATTTATTGTTCGAAAGTACATTGTTTAACCCCCATAACCACATAATATCAGGGATTTCTTTTGCCATGGATTTCTAATTTCCTCGCATTATAATCTGATAATTTCTTTTGTATTTATTTCTTTTGCCTTTGTGTATTGGGGTAATTCCTTTTGCGTTTACTTATGCACAGTTTATGACCGTGTGTGTGATCTGACTTGGAGACAGTTCCATGTGCTGCTGTGGCACGTGCGTGTTCTGTTGCTGGATGGAGCACTCTGTAGATATCCATGAAGTCCGTATGGTCAAAGGAGTGTTTCAGCTCTGATATTTTTTCGTTTCTTTATTTATTTTTTTATCTAGTTGATCTGTCAATTTGTGATATTGAGGTATTGAATTTCTCTAATGTGACTGTGTTCATGTTTATCTGATTTTTATGTCCAATAGTGTTTGATGAAGCTGGGTATGCCAGCATTCAGGGAATATGTGTTCACAATGGTTATCTCTTTCTGTTAAATTGTTCTCTTAATCTGTAAGTAGTAACTTTCTTCTAATTAGCATTGGCTGGAAGTCCACTCTTTCTGAAAATAGGAAAGCTGCTCCCACTTCCTTTTAGACTCCCACTGCATGAAATATTATTTTTGATGCTTTTCTTTGTAGTCTACAAATTTTTTTTAGGTTAGATGTGTCTCTTGTATGCAGCAACGGTTACATGTTTTTGATCCAATTTGCCAGTTTGTGTCACTGAATTGAGGTGTTAATATCATTTACATTGAGTGTTATTATCAAAAGATATTGACTTGCACCTATCATGCATTGTTTTTCTGTTGCTCATTCCTGGTTCTTTTATGCTTCTCTCTTTAGAGATATCCTTAAGATGTTTTTTGGAGTTCTGGTTTGGTGGTCATGAATTTCTTAAGATGATCTTTATCATAGAAAGACCTTATTTTTTTCATCAGTTTTACAAGGTGGTTTGGAGGATGTATTAGTCTGGATTGAAAGCTGCTTTTTTTTTCAGGACTTGAAACACTTAACTCCAGACTTTCCCAGTCTTAAGGCTTGTGTTGTAAAGTCTGGTATAATTCTGATGGCTTTATAAGTGACTTGTTGCTTTTTTTTTACAAACCTTAAGATTCTGTTCTGGTGTTGGACTTCTCAAATTTTGAGTCAGATGCATCACAAAGAAGTTATTTTCTGGGCACAGCCAATTCACATTCCATATGCCTCACTCACTTGTATGCTAAATTCTTTCTCCATACTTGGAAAGTTTTCTGATATGATTTCTCTAAAGAATTTTTTTTATGCTTTTTGTGGCATCTTCTGAGTTTTCGCTAACTGCAGTTAATCTTGAGTTAAGCTTCTTTTCATCATCTAACAAGTATTGGATTCATTTGCCAAGATCTTTGGTTGCTTTTAAGGTAACTGAATATGAGGTCACCTCTGTCAACCTTATCTTCTCATTCTGACACATTCTCTTCACACAGGTTACTTCCGCTGCCCATCGTTTCAATAGAAATTTTTATCTGCTGGATTTCTGTTTGGGACCTTTTCATAGACTGCAATTCCTGGCTAACCTTTTTATTAATGTTTTGGATCAGTTTGGCTAGCTCGACCAGTTTTTTATTTGTATTTTCTTTAAACTCACTGACTACTTTAAGTTCATTATGTTTCTTTATATCTACTTTGCACTCATCAAGAACTTGATTCACTGTTTTTTTTGTCACTTGTTTTTTCATCTTGTATTAGTCTGCCATATGGTTACTTATTTCCTGCCCACTGATGCCTCTTGGTCAGTTGGGGAGCTGGGAGTGTCGCTAGGCATTTTGCTGCTCATTTTCTCCTCTTTCCTTTTTGTGTGTGTCCTGAAGATTGAGGATCACAGTGGAAATATTTTGTTGCTAGTATGAGGATCTCCTTAGTTAATGTCTGCTTCCAGTGCTATGATTTTGGCTCTGCTCATACTGTAGTATTTCTCTAAATCTTTGACCTACCTAATTTAATAGGATTGGACCTGTTTACAAGGTCCCTACCAGTTATATCAACAGGTCCAATCACATGTCAATCATGAGCATTAAAAATTTGTTTTCACAATTCCACCCTTTTTATCAGTGCCCCGTAAGACTGTACTGTCCCGCTGCTCATAGGTAGACTGGGATGTGGAGGAAAGAAGGGAGGAAAAAACAAAGAGGGTAGGGTCAGTAAGAAGAGAAGGAGAGAAGAGAAACGTCAATAGGTAGAAAATAGAAAGGAAAGTAGATTCTGTTTGGATTATTTTTATAACTTTTATTTTTATAATTTAAGATTATTTTATAGTGTTGAGGGGGTTAAAGAGAGTATTCGTGGAAAAAAAGAAAGAATTCAGAAGGAGAAAAGCGTAACTGGAGACCAAGCACAGCGGCGAGAATGTTGGAACCCGTGAACATGTTGGTAGTTAGTTTATGCTTGGAACTTCTATAGACAATTTCAGTGAGAGCTATGCTGATTTGCCCATGAAAGAGTCTATTTATATTAAAGCACTGGTTAATTTTTATTCTCCTTTGCACACAGAATTGCCAGTGTCTGAGCTGCTCCCCTCTCCCCAAGATTTGCTCAGTTTGCTACCTGTAAGGAAAAAGGCCAGTGGGTCCAGGCGGCTCTCTGGGCCCGCGGTACGCTCTGGGCTTGGCTAACCGCTTGCCTTTGTATCTGTCCCAACATCTGACCCTATCGGGTAATTATGGGAAAGGAGGGCGCAGTGTAATTGGCCCAGCACACGGTTCACTGCCAGCTTCTGCTGGGGCCCCCTCCTTCCCATTCCTTTCCTGACGTGGCAAATTTCACAGCCACTTCTGTGTATTTCCCTCTGCATGCCTGCTGCTGAGTGTGTGGCCGGTCGCACTCTCCCCAGTGTTAATCTCTAAACCATAAACATGGTGGCGTCCCAGGGCTTATTGCATTCTGCAGACCCCACAGAGGATGGTGGGGCTCCCACGTGGGTGCCTGGGGACGGCCGCTGGGCAGCACGCAGGACGCCCTGCAGCTGGGACTGCTGATGCTGGGGGAAGGAATGGGTGAGTACTTGTGTCAGGTCAGTCTGATCTCTTCTCCCTCCTGGGTCTCACCACTCACAGTTGCTACCCCCTTGCACAACCCCTGGGCCACAGGCTTGTCGGAGCTCAGATCCAGGCCCCTAACTGGCATGCTGTGCTTGTTTTCAAATTCCTAAGGGCCTGCCTGTGCCTATCACACACTGCAAACTGGCTTTCAGTTTCTCTGATGCCTGGTTTGTGACTATCTCGCTTGCTGTGTTCCTACTTCCAGTGACACAGGTAGAAGGACTGGGAGTCTATTCAGTCTGCCTGGCCGCCTCCGAAACATCTCTCCCACGATGGCCTGTATGCCAGACCTGGGGTATAAGGGGTGCCGTGGTTCCAGAGCACTTGGGCTTTCCTTCCTAAACTCCCTTGCTGCTGGATTTTGGTCCAGTGAGTATTTCCTTCCATACATCTTCCACATCTGGCTTTCTCTACTACCCTGCCTCAGTGTACCTGCTTTCCTCCTGGTTTCTGCTACCTCATTGGCCATGGTCTACAGTCCAGAACTTACAGTCCTTACTCAGTTAAATTCATTTGTGTATAGAGACCATCCTAGTAACAGTTTCATGGCTCCTAACAGTTAATGGGTTAGGTAAGCTTAATAAAGACAGTAACAAGAACTAGAGATTGAGCCTTATGGTTAGAAATAAATGGAAATTAGACTAAATAAGGACAATTTAAGAAACAGATGGCTCCCTGAAAAAACTGTAACTGATGAAGTGCTAAGATAGTAAATCTTTGAATAAATACATGTGCTATACAGAAGAAAAAATTAGCAAGACTAACATGAAATGAGTGTTCAATAAATATTTACAGAATACAGTCTTTCTTTATAAGTCCAAAATTTGTGGGTATGCAAATAATTTATGATGGTTTAACAAAAAGGTAAATTCAACAATTTGTGAGTGCAGAGATATTTTAGAAATTAGAAGATCCTTCTAAATGGTCCATGGTATTTATGACAGAAGGTCCTGAGAGAGACAGAGAAATAGAGAAACAAAGGAAATATAGACAGCGGGAGGCAAGGAAATTATTAAGAGCTAGAACAAGGGCTGGAGATCTAGCCCAGTGGTAGAGGACCCAGTTAGCATGATTAAGGCTCTGTTCTACCCCAGTACCCCCCTAAAATACCTGGGAGAAAATGTATAATGCCATTGTACAGTTGGACAGTCATCTCCAGACTTAGCCTACAAATAATGCAGGAAATGCAAAAAGGTACTATTAAGGTCATGTTACTGAAGTTTCGTACCATGTGATGTATTTCATGAATAGGAAAACTATTTCTCCATAGAGAATTTGAATACATTAAATTTCTCAGTAGCAGCACTGGAGCTGGAAGAAAACTGAGCAATATCCTAATCTGTCTGGGTGAAAATTACTTTCATGCTGGGATTCTATACCCAGCTAAAATGTCACATAGCATAAAGGTAGAATTAAATATTTTCAGACATGCAATGTCTTATCATTTAATATATAGTTTACTCTTTTACAGAAAATTGTTAAAGGACATATTATACCAAAAGGAGAGATGAAGTTTTAAAAAATATTAGTACCAGAAGAAAGACTGTCATAAAAGTCCCTAAAAAATGACAAAAAGAAGTCTATCATAACAGCTGCACAACAATGTTTCTAGTCTAAATGGAACAATAAGCTTGAGGGTCCCAGAAGAAATATTTCTAAGAAAAGCAGTAGAAACTAATTGAACATTTCACATTCCGACAGAAAGAAAAACTCCTAAATAATTTGTCATTGTAATGGGACTGGTATGTAGAAAGCTACCCAAAGGAAAAAAAGCAATTATTAAACCTAGAGAAACATACAGAAAACAAAACTGGTATAGGAACAAATCTGTAATTGTAATGTAATATGTGACACAATTGTGAGTAATTGCTACAGAGCCATCATAATACAAACATTAAATATTGTAGTAAAACCATATTATTATTGAGCTACAAAGATAGAAATAAAAAATTGTAGATAGAGGAAAGATTATAGAAGAATGGGGAAAATCTGTCTTCCAAGTTAAGAAATCAAAGAATATTTAAATTGGAAAAACAAAAATCACGATATTGGGTTTTATGCTATTTAAAAATACAGAGGAGAAAAATGAAAATGCACTATAATTATTCAGCATTTCCTTCTAGGAATAAAAATGAGTGAGGAAGAAAATAGAAGGCTTCTGATTTTATATCATAAACCTATTGAAGCCATTTGAGTTTTTTCAAATATGCTTTTATAAATATGAAACAAAGAAAATAAAATAGCCGTGCCTATGTTCACATGTTACCTTTTAAATGTGAATCATTAAAAAAGAATCATTCTACTAATTTCCATTTCTCACACTTTGCATCAAGTTAAGGGAATCAACAAGGGAGAACTTTAATCTAATAAATACTTCTGTGACTGGACAAAGCCAAAACCAAATCCAACGTTGAGTGACAGCAATTTGTCAGAAAAACCCCTCTGAAGGAGAGATCATCATTGTGTTGCTGTTCTGTTGTGACTAGTAAAACACCCCTGCTTTGGAATATGCTCATACCATCTCCTGAATTTCGATTTCCCTCCAGGTACCATCTGAGCTGGATGCTTGATAACTAAAACACACAGGAACAGATGTTTCTAGGTGTCTGTCAGGCACAGAGCAAATGTTTTGATGTATCATTCCTTCCTTTAACAGTCCATGGCTGTCATAAGAACAGTGGGCTTCTGTAACAAATTACCAAAAGTTTAGTGGTTTAAAAACACAGAAGTTCATCATTTCACAATTCTGAGGAAGAGAAATGAGAAACAAAGGTATTCCCAGGGCTTAGCTCACACCGAAGGCTTGCAGGGAAAATCTTTTCTTGCCTTTTACACTTTCTAGTGGTTGTAAGGCTGCTAGTTAGCTTGTCCTTGTATAACCCCAGCCCCTGCCTCTATCTTTGCCTGCTTCTCTCTTCTTGTCTCTCTCTGTCCTGTAGGTGCATCTTTTTTTTTTTTTTTTTTTTTTTTTGCAGCACCAGGGATTGAACTCTCAGCTTCACACCTGCCAGACAGGTGCTTACGCCACTGAGCCAGCCCTAGTTTTTCGAGGCAGGGTCACACTATGTAGCTCAGGCCAGCCTTGCACTTACATTGTAGCCCAAGCGGGCCTCGAACTCACAACGCTCTTCCTACCTCAGCCTCCCGAGTGCTGGCATTAAAGGCGTGCGCCACCACGCCCAGCTCTCCTGTAGGTGTGTCTTATTAAGGTCACTTGTCATGAGATTTTGAACCCACTGGGAATGATTTCATCTCAAGAACCTTTGTTTAATTACATCTCCAAAAACCCTTTTCTGAGTAAGTTCACATAAGCTCAAGGGATTAAGGTATGGGCATAGCTTGCAGGGGCCACCACTCAACTCCCTAATAATGAGCAGAAGAACAGCACAGGGAGAAGGATCACTGGCCGTTCCCTCTAAAGGCATGCCATATTTGGAAAAGCACAAAGCCAAGCCTGGAATTTCAGTGCTCTGCAAAAAGGAACTTGAAAGCAGTCAGGAAAACATGGAGTGAGGGAGACAATTTCAAAAAACAACCACTAATTCTTCTCTTTTTAGATTAACCCTCCACCCTTTTCCAATTTTAAGACAATTGTAAGCTGGTTTGGCTTGTTGTGCATTCCACTATGTTTTAAAACAAAAGCAGCATTGACTTGACATTCCCAATGGTTTCATTTTTTGGATAAATGAAAGTGAACTCTTTTAAGGGCTAGTAGAAATCTCTCTGGGCAGTTTGACGTATTTTTAGCACACTAACAAGAATACATTTAAAATAATTTGACAACTTTCTTCCATTTATTTAATCTTTTCTCTGATTCTAAAACTGGTGTCACCCTATATTTATTGGGATGTAAATCAACCTGCATAAACTTTTAAAATTACGTCGGTGTCAGGTTTATAATTTTCCAATATACACACTATTCCCTTACATGATTCGCAGTTAGAAAGGTAAAAATGCTAAATATTGTTTTTATTCTTTTCACCAACACATTTACTAGGAAATTAACCTGAATTCCATTGCATCACTTGAGGTGTCATTCAACTTTAACTGCATTCCTGTTTAAATACTGTTTAAAAATATCCAAAAAAAATCAGCACATTTATTAAATCTAGGGAAACCTTAAGAAGAAATACTGCTCAGTTCCTAGTGCTAAGAGAAGTGAAGGAGAGCTACTTGGGCCCAACTCAAAGATGCTTGACATGTTTCTGTTAATTCATGGTCTTAAAAATATTTCTTAGCCTCAGTTCTTTACATGTGTGATGTGGATACTTGTTTTACTTTAAAATCTATTGCAAGCATTAAATTACACAACATCTATTAAATCATTAGCACAGTGTTATGCATATTATCACATGAAAACCATTCCATAAAAGAAGGTGTTTTTATTGGTAATTTTGTTATTGTCACGACTCTTCAATAATGACCATTCTGGGTTTTAGGAGACTCCTTTTGCCAATCCTTTCCTTCTGTTGTTCCAAAATCACTCCCCTGCATGGTCCATTCATTCATAAGTTTCTATTCACAACTTACTGACTCCTAAATCTCCAAGTTTGTCATCGGTCTTCGCCTTACACTTCTATGCATTTGTTGGCACCAGTGTTTGGCTTCCATCAGATTTTGCCAGTTTTCTGATTTGTCACCCTTCTTTTTCCTTCTGCTCCCTGAATGTAGACTGTCTTGCCATTTATATTACTGAACTTCTCACTCAATGTTCTACTTTCACCTGTAATCTCCATCCTAGGGCTCTCAGACTGAGACTTCAGGTTCTAGACTTTTCCATCTAGATGCGAGTTCAGCTTTCCAAACTTCCTGCTCATAATTCCCACCCTGTTACTTCCTTGACCCTTACACTCAACCAGCCTCATTGTTTTCCCTTCAAAACTAACTCTTTACCTACTTTATTTTGTGGAAATAACATTGTTCCAGTCATCTATGGTAAAGCTTCGTAGCAATTGTGAAGATCACATTTCTTGGCAAATCCTACCTGAAACAACAGTGGCCCTCTCTGGCCCATGAAAGTTCCCTCCTTTGACTATTTATTCACTTTTTAAAAGCTCCCCCCATTAGGCTGTAAGAAAGAAAGAGAACTATATGGAACTTAAAAAAACTATAGGAAACTAAAAAATTCAGTTCTGGAGACCAGTAGTGTGAGAAGTATAACAGCATATGAATGTAGTATATGAGTTATGTTTAAAAATCTCTCTTTATCTGGTGTTCTTAGCATTGAGTGAGTTACCCAGCCATATACATTTGCGCACTTTAAGGGTCAAAAGAATGGGTACACAGACTAAGGCACATGGATGCTCACTACATTACTATTCATATCATTAGTATAAAATATTTAAATTCCCAGCAATCGGACATTTATTGATTAAATATTATTATATATATGATGGATACTCTGCAACAGCTTAAATTTGATGTAATATTCTATTAATTGTCATGGAAAGATACTGATATGAGTTGTTGAGTTAATAAACAAGATTTGAAAGGGAAGGAATAAGGCAATCTAAGTGTTATTACTTGCTCCAAGTGGTTCGCAGGGAATTTCTACATATAAATGCAGTGATGGTACTCTGAGTTCCAGAGAGTGCCTGGAAGGAAACCAAAGATGAGAAATGGATGTAGAGCAACCTAAACAATTTAAAAAGCATCAATTTTTAAAGTCATAAAATTCAAAAAGAACATTAGATACGAAGTCCAAGCTCATTTTATATGTCTTGTGGCAATTGAAATTGAGTGATTTGCTCTGTGTCATGCATCTAGTCATGACAGATGTGGAATTTGAGGCTTCTAACATCATTTTTTTAAATTCTCACTATTTTCTTATCACTGTTAAACTGACAAATGTGTGCAATTGGTACATTTTAAGCATGTGAGAAAGTTAATCCACCCTCAAAACTTGGAAATGTTCACTTTAATGGAAGACAAATAACATCTTAAGAATAGGAAATTTTAGAAATAATTGGTATTGGATCTGTTACTGTTATTTCTTCAGTGGATAACCACACAAACTGCCTAACTTTGTCTAAGCCTCAGCTCCTCTAGCTGCAAAACAGAGAGCTACTACCTGTTCCATGGGGCGATTTTGAGGCTTAAACAATGTAAACTTATGTTGAGACCAGCACGCGGCCGATGCATAATGACTCTTCAGTCAGTGCCCACTCTTTCTTCACTCCTTGTATTGCTCATGAAGATGCCAGTTCAGTCACGGTGTAAGTCTGTTTTATGCATTGAATTGTGACTTTCCTGTCCCAAAATTTGTATGTTAAAATCCTGAATCTCAGTACCTCAGAACAAATCTCTATTGATTAAGGCACGCGGAATGCAATCTTTGCTAAAGCAGCCCAGGGAAAGTAGTACACCTAAAATTATTGACTTGAATATTACTTGTAAAGGCATCTCTTAGGAACTAATCCTTAGTCAGGGACTATAAGGTCCTTCTTTTTCAAATTCAAGGAAAGGACATCAAAAATTCTTTCCATCCAACTATTAGTTAACATGTGTTTTCAAGAATAAAAAAGGTAAATAGCTGTCTAATATAAGTAATTTTAATTCTAATCTTCCAGTGTCTTACTAAAGTTAGGTTTTTCACACAGGTTGTGTGGTGAGGGAATAGATAGATGATAGATAGATAGATAGATAGATAGATAGATAGATAGACAGATCTCAATGTCAATATCTATGTCTATGTCAGATCAGTATAATCTATACCTATATCTGCTTTTTAAGAAATATACTACCACAAGATTTTCAGCATTTTTATAAAAAACTTGCTAAAAAATCTATTTTAATAAAATAAGCACATCATGTTCCTTCATAAATTTCTATTTATGACAGTTTGCCAAAAATGAGTGTGCTGTTAATTTCCAGTTTCTGTTGTATTTTCCAAATTTTCACCAGAATATTTCCTTGAGATATTGCATCAGCAAGGCAATTTCTAGATCAAAGGTTATAAAGGTTTTTAATATTTTGACACATGCCCAAATTGCTTTGCCACCAAAATGACTTGCCCTTTCCTTTTTTGTGGGTTTAACCTAAGATAATTGTGGGAGCAAGCGAAGGACCACATCAGGGGGGCATTGGGAGGATCTGTGGCCGCATCGTGCAACGGGTATCACTTTACAAAAATCCCAAAGCCATTCACAGTGCTGGGGTAATGTGTGTGGAAATCTCCCTTCCACATTCCTGGAACCTGGCAGTCGAAATGCAGTGGACGCTCAAGTACTGAGCAAAAAACATATCTCCCTCCCCTCTGCTCATGGGGATGCCTCTCCTGACCCCCACACTCCAGTGTTTAGGTCAGAAATAGTGTTCAATAAACTGTTGTCACTTGAAAATAAACAGTCTGGACAATGTATGCTCCATTCGAGATACTGAGAAAATAAACAACGGGGAGAATGCTCTCCTCTGAACTTTGTAACCCTTTCTGGAATACGTGCTCCAGAGCTTTCCTTTTCTTCCCTGCAGCAGCAACTTGATGTAAAACACAGCTCTTGATTTGGCATTTCTAGGAGAACCTATTTTGAGGAGATGCAAAAATGAATGGCACTGGAGTCTTGCTTCGAAGCAACCAGTTCGTCCTCTTGCTGCTATTTCTCCTGCAGATTCAGAGTCTGGGGCTGGATATTGATAGTCGCCCGACTGTGGACGTCTGTGCCACGCACGCCATTTCACCTGGACCCAAAGGTGAGGAAAGAAAACCCATATTTTTGTATAGGTCTCACCTCTCCCCGCATCTCCCAAGCCCATCCTGACCTCTCAATGTTTCTCTCCTCTCCCCTCACCAGCTTCCTCCCACTTTCCTTTGATTTGGGAAAATCAGTAGTCTATTTCCTGCTTAAATCTTTCCCTGGAAGTTAGACAAGAGAAAGATGGGAGGAGGTAGAACCGTGGGAGCCAGAATCTGATTAAAGTCACCCCGGATAGGGGGAAATTCTGTCTCCCAGGAGGCCCCGGAGGAAGATGCGCGCTGAAGGCGCATCCTTCTTTCAGACCATCTGTTCCTCTTCTTCGGTTGTTTTTCTTTTGCCCTTCCTCATACATATTCTGCTAAAGCTATTCAGGCCAAAGTTCAGAAAAGTAAAAATTAAATCCGAAGTAAACTTTTACTTCATAATTAATGGGCTCCTAAGGTGCCACTAGAAGCTGGGAATTTCTGCTGTTAAGGGTTGGAGGTAGGAGATAAATGAACGTTTCTTTATGTGAAAGTAGAGTCTTTGAGGCCAAGTGCCTTTAGCTGCAGAATGATGGAATATTGCAAAGTTTTTCAAGTGGAGTCAAGGTCCAAGGTCCAAATATGCTTCAAGCAACTGGTTGATGAAAAAAAAAAAAGAAATGTTTTCTTGGTTTCAGCTCTTACCCTTTTGCTCTGAAAGTGGTCACTGCACTGCCGACTGGAGCACTCTTATTAGTAATTCATGCTGTTTCTCCAGGCTATGGGGTTGAAGAATTGCAGCTGCTTAAAATTTTAAGTAGAAAAAAACAAGTCCTTCCAAATAGAATAAAAAATACATGGCCCAATGCTTGTCAGTTATTTAAATGTGTACTGCTTAAAGTGCATGTTTCTTAATCAGTGAATTAATTCCCTCCTAAGATTGCAACCCAAGTTTTAACCTTTGATATTATAAAATAAATGCAGGGAGAAACGATGAGACCTTGGGGTTTCCAAATCACTTCTGGGGTGAACAAATGAATAATGTGAGGGCAAAGGTTCAGAAAAGAAAGTTTTTGTTAGAAAAAGTATTTACTTAAAACTGGAATTCCCATGGAGTGTAGGAAACTTTGCGTTATGCCTATTGTGTTTTGCATAATGCTAAAAATGAATGTTTGCCTTGGTTGTGCAAATGGGATCATGGTGAGAAATTGCAACTTTCAAACTGAAAGTGTTTCAAATACTAACGCGTCATTAAAATAGTATCTACAATATAATGCTTTCCAGTCCAGCACCTCTATTCATTCCAATCCAGTTACTGTGAGCTGGGCACTTATCACGTGTCAGGCAATATTTTGGGCACAACAGGTACATTTGATAATATTAGTGCCATGAGTGATGGAGAGGTAAGGAATATATCAAGAAGGATAGAGAAGTCAGAGCAGATTTTCTGAGAAGGTCATTGTTTAGTTGGGTCTTAGACATGATTCTTCCAGGCAGATGGAGAAAGAGTACATTCCAGGAAACAGGCAGAGTACAGAATAAAAAGAGAAAATGTTTAGCATGCACTTAGGCAAAGGATCCCACTGCTTGCTTTCAAGAGGTCACAAAGTATAAGCCAAAAGCCTAAATGCTTCCAAGAAAAAGACAGACAGTATACTTTAAAAACTATGGTACCACCTTGTTTTATTTTATGATTTCAATACATATTTAATATTTATTGTATATCAGCATATGTCCACCAGGAGTCTTTTTCTTTTTTGTTTTATGATACTAGGGATTCAATCCAGGACAGACAGTCTCCTAAATCACTAAATTCTGCAGGGAGGGCTTGAACTTGCAATCTTCCTACCTCAGCCACCCAGAGTGAGGTGTCACCATGCCTGCCTCCACCGTGAATCTTCCCATCCCCATTTCTTCATCCACCACAGAACCCTTTCTCCCAATTAGAAATCACGTTATGATTTCAGACAGTAGAAACCTCCCTCACTCTCTTCCGCAGTCCATGCAGGCTTCTGAGATGATTACACACGAGAGCTCGGCAGAAGGAAGAGGGAGAGCTGCTCTAGACCCCCAGGTTCCAGAACTGAGTCTGACATGGACTTGGGTGTGATTTCCTCTTCATCCTTGGAACTCGGGGGCTTTGTATCAAATGTATCCTAAATTCCCTCCTTAGTGAAGAGAGGCCGTGATTCCGGAAGTCCCGCCCATCATGCCAGATGATGAACGCTTAAAGCTAAGGTGAAGAACCAATCTTAGGACTGGAATCTACTTCTCGCGCTTGGGATTAGTTGGCCAAGTCCCGGGGTCAGCACCCAGTCGATTTGCTTCTGTCTTTGTGCACAGAGGGCGACGCTGCGCATATGTGTCGCTGCCTTTCCTCCGCGCTGGGTGCTGCATTAGCTGCCATCGATACAGCAAAATCCGAGTCGTGGAACCTTCTCTCCAATACAGAATACTATGTGCCGGACCGCATTCCTTCCTGTGTCCTATAACAGCCCCCTTTCTTGCCCCAAACTGGGTACATTTGTATATTTAGCTCTACAAAATGAAAAAAAAAAATGTTGATGACTAAGAAAACATTATAAAGTACTGGGTTATAGCATTTGTTCAAAGTATTTTTTTTTTTCCCCTTCAATCAAAGTCTTCATTTTTGCTCCCCTGGATAATCGTCTCATTGCTGTGTGCCTTAGCCCTGCAACACTGAGCTCAGAAAGGTCTAGATAGTCCGGGAAATGGACAGTCCAAAGAATGTACTGCAAATTCACTGAGGAGAGTGGAAACTAAATAACTTATTTAGAGGTGAAAAGCAATAATACTATCCAGTTATAGACTCTCTTGTCCAAAATACAGACCTCGGTTTTATAGCACTGTGTTCTGAGCCTGAGTCAGTGGAAAGAAAGGCGCTGGATTCCATCCGTTAGATCGTCAGCACATGGTTATATCTATGATTCAGATTCTTTATTTTCAGAACGGATCTCCAGCAGAGACCTGTGTTTAAAATAATATCAAACGATCAATATAAATTGAGGTTGAAAGGATGTCAAAAATAGATATTTAACAAATTCTGTTTATCTTTCCTTCTTCTCCTTATTGAGCAACAGTTTGGGGGACATTGTTCCAATTATCAAAATTAGTTTGTTTAAATAAGCACTATTTTTCTTTCTATGCCTCCATTTATTACTTTAGGCTGCTTAACTGGAAAAAAAAATGTTCTTCTTTTTATTTTTTTCTAGATTGATGGTTTCTTTTAGCAATTCGCGTGAAATTCTGACCTCTAGTGGTTGAACTAAAAAAGAACAATGCCAAGAAACCAACCAGAAATGTATGGGTGTCAAAGCTAGTAAGAAATAGGAGGAAAATGTTTTTTAAAATCTCAAGGAAATTTAAAATGCATTGCCTTGTTTAATATCCACTTGCCTTGTGTGGCAGGACTTTCTTAAGCATCAGTACACAAGCACGGGGAGGCCGAGCCGAGGGCCAAGGCTTTTCAGGAGCTGGAGTCAGGCAGCTTGAACTTGACTCCCCAGCCTCGACTCCGGCTCTAGCATCATCCCACAGCATCCACTGGCCTACACGAGCTTTCACTGGGATGAGAAACATGGTCCGCGGGCCACATTCTGGTGACAGATCTGGGTAGGAAAGTACCTGAGAACATGGGACTCATGCAACCTTCCAGTCCAACCTTAGACACCAAAAGGAGCTGAAAGGGATGGCATACTTCCTCTTTGATCACTAACTCAGTGCTTCATTAGTCTGCTTGGAAAGTAATACTGTGTCCCCTGCTCCCAGCTTGTTAGTTCAGGAGCTTTTTCCTTTTGATAAATGTGTGTGTGTGTGTGTGTGTGTGTGACCCATAAGGACTTTTCTACCTGGCTTCTCCCAACTTCTCCCACACCATTGCAAACCGCTTTTCTCCTTGATGTTATCTCTGGGCAAGGGGCCTTGACTCTCTTTCCTGCCTCAGGGCATGGCTCTTCACATCCCTTCTGTTGGCCCATCTTTACCCCAAGGATTTTCCTGAGGAGCCTTCCTTCTCCTCCCTGAAGTCATAGCTCCAAGCCATTTGCACAGCACGACCCTGCCGGCCTGCTCCGGCACCATCTGCTCTAAGTCCCCAGCCAGCTCAGTGTGTCCACGGACTTATTCCTAAGTGAAATCCTCTTGTGGGCCTGGAATGAAAGCTTCATGAAAGTAGGGACAACCCTGTTCTTGCTGTGTGTGTTGTCTCCCAGTCTCAAAGGCTTCAAATTTACTGTGCTTCGTGGGTGCTCAGTAATTATTTTTAACTAAATAAATGAACTCAAATGCTCTAACATCTCCTACTTTAGCAGTGGTTTAGCTGATAACATAACTTCAAAATATCCTGTGTGTCCTGCAGCTCCTAAAAAGCGTCACTCCTGTTTCCCAAAGAGGGCTGCACATTGTCATTGTGTCCCTGCTGCAGTAGCCAAAGAACCCTCCTAGCAGTGGCCCCTGCTTTTCTGTCAAGCGCAACAGCGCCGCCACTTCCCTGCTGACCCTGCCTTAGCCTAGCACAGCCGAAAGTGCGCTGCAAGTGCGTCCCATATGGTGAGCTTCTCACTGCTTCCAAGACCACTGTGACTGAGGCGCTCGCCCTGTTGTCCCAGAGCTGCAGGGCAGGTTAGAACTGGGTTCCGTTTTATATTTAAACTATGTACGCCAATCAGGCCGATAGTCCTGCTAACCAGCCAGAGGAGCCCATAAGCAAGGTGGCCTGGACTACAGCTATTACTTAGGGGTTCCACTGAGGACCATGGATATCCATGCATGGAGTGACCAGAGCACATGTGCGAGTTCCAGAAAATACAAGGTCTGTACAAGGTCTTTCCGCTTTACCAAGAGAGGCTGAGCCACAAGAGCTGCTTTCAGGAGCTCCCCACTCTTTCTCACCAAATCAGTTAGCCATGAGACAAGGGCCTTCCAGTGGGCTATCTAGTCTTTTCCTGCTGTGACTGCTTATCCCACAATTGACACAACTTGCATTACCCCCTCAAAAAATCTTTCCAGCCTCCAACACAAAAGCCTTGTGACTTCCCCGATTAGAAGGCCAGATATAACAAGGACATTTGGATATTTACAACCTGCAAGGTAACTCACAGAGATAATTTGGTACAACCTCAGTTATTTTTTACTTTGTGAAAACTGAGGATCAGGGAGGTAAAATAACTTATTTTAGGTCACACAGCTACCGATGGGTGGCAGAGTTACAGCACAAACTTGGGTTACAGATTCCTGAAATTATTCCATCCCTCCGTGGCACACAATTGTTCTCACCTTTTGTCAGTCTCATCAAGCATGAATTATCCTTCAGTCCTATGAATTAACATTAGAAAGAGTTCTGTGAAGTCAGTGCATGAACGTGGCACAGGGCAACTTTGACTCCATCTGCAGATGTTAAGTGGAGCTGCCTGTTTCTTTCTGGTGACTTTATCAGAGAGCTTAAGCAGGCAGGCATTATCTTAAAGCCTTTGTTTAATTGCATTAATTCATTAGACTGTTTCATTATGTATTTTAATATGCATTTCATACATAAGGACGGACTAATAATATTTTAGCTCTCTTGGTTTAACTTTGATATTCTAGGGTGTAGAGGTTTGAGATTGTTGTTTATTTGTTTTTCCTCTCCTCCATTTGGGTAGATGGCAAGGAAATATTTCAAAGTCAGATTAGGAAGGAAAGAATAAAACTCCACAATATCAAAGTGTGGATAAAAGTGAACCAGGAGATAATGAGTGGGAATGATAAAAAGAGTTGCTCACTTCATTTTAATAAGGGCATATTTTTACCTATGCTATTTATGTCCTCAACTCACTTACGTAGCTACTTGACTATGTTCCATCCACTAGTAAGAACCATAGCAATAGGCACTTGCATGTTGGTTAAAAATCACAGGCATTGGAGATAGACATATATGGTTTTGAATTTGAGCTCTGCCATTGACCTAGTTATAACACCTTAAGCCTTGAGGTCCTCAAATTTAAAATGGTAGATTAGTCACTTTTCTATTCCTGGGACAAAATACCTGACAACCACAATTTAAAGAAGGAGAGATTTATTTTGGCTCACAGTTTTAAAGGGTTCAGTCTATGGTTGACTGACACTGAGACATAAACACCATGGCAGAGGGGCCTACTAGTGGAAAGCTGCTCCCCTCTTGGCAGCCAGAGCACAGAGTGTACGAGTCAGAGGAAAAAGATGCCCTCCAAAGGTGTGGCCCAGTGACCTCCTCTTCCAACCACAACCCAGCTCCTAACAGCCCTTTGTCTACAAAGTCATGGATAATTCATCCTCCCATGAGTACAGCTCCCCATGTTCCAATCACCTTCCAAAAGCCCCACCTCTGAACAGATGAGACTTGAGATCTTTGGTACACATTTCAAATTTAAACCATAACAAATGGAGAAAAGCATATTGCCCAACTGAAAGGTTTATTTTGGTGCTTCTTTTTTTGTTCATTTTTTGAGACAGGGTCTTGCTATGTAGCCCAGGCTGGCCTTGAACTCATGGCGATTCTCCTGGCTCAGCTTCCTGAATGCTGGGGTTATAGGCACGCACCACCGTGCCTGACACCAAATGCTTATTTTGAAAATTAAAACATATTTAGTTTTATAGCTGAGTTACCATTATTTTTTTCATTAGCTTCCATTGTTATTACTTCCTCTTCTCTCTCCACTTCCCTAAAAACTGGATCACAGATTGTAAAGGTGGCTTCCCAAACAGAAATCCACCAGGCAAAGGGCACCACCATCTGCTCCTTCCTGCAGCTTCCTGTTTTTAGTTCCACATCAAAGTCAGCTATTATTCTTCACAAATTAATAAACTTGAGACCACTCTTTCTATTCACTAGCATTGCTTCCTTTTGTAGTTCTTGAGGAGAGGCTAGTGTTCCGGGAACAGTAACAGTATAAGCACTTCTGGGACTAGATTAGGGGTTAAGTGAGTTTTTAGATGCATTAAACCAAAGCCTCAGTTTTCTTATCAGTGACACAGACGTGATAGCTGTGTATGTTGTGGTGAGGCATCAGGTAAGCCAGCTAAAGCCTTCAACACACAGAGTCAGGAGCTCTGTAAATGCATCTGCACTATAGGTTACCAAAACCCAAAGGAGAGTGAGATGGTTTCCTGTATTTTTGTTCTTTTATATTATTTTGCAAAGAAACATTTTCCTTTAGCTAGTATATCTGCCCTACACAGGATGTTATGTTGACCTTGTGTCACTGATGACACGTGGAAGTCAGGCGCAACGCACCTGTCACTTATTCTTCTTATATATGAAATTCTGTTTGTGAGAAACTTAGTAACTGTTGCAATGGTTTTATGAGCCTCCCACTTCTTCTCATGACATCCCAATTGATATCCAGTCTGCCTGGCTTTTGTCACATCATATATGGGGTCTGCAATATGTTACCATTTTAGCAAATTCTCAAAGTTATAATTTAGAACATTCTCTGCTCTTTCAGAAAAGCATTGTAAATATATTCAGTACAAATCTGACATGCAGAAATCAAGTGAAGTAGCATCTAAATAATTTAATGCTTTTCATATTACATATTGTGATTGTGCTTGATTTGCAAACTGGAGGTATCATTGTAGGTCTCTTGTGGCCACTTGACAGTACTCATATCTGTTAAACAAACTGCAGGCACGTAAGTCTTTAGAATATACAAATTATTTTTTAGCTCTGCTGACATATACAGAGATCATTGCTCCTCTTTTAAGGAGAAAGAGATTAAAGCACATTGCTCTTGCATGTAATTTGTCTGCACAGCTATGAGCAAGTATTCTGGATGGAAATACTTTGCCCATTCCAGCTCCCTAGCTACCAGGGGAAAAAACCTAACAAACTCAGTTGATGAGAGGTTGCTGAGATCTGTGAAACAAGATAATATTACCTGGGGAAAATTAATCATATTTTAATAAGAAAGCTTACATGCACAGAAAATGCCCTTTTTTTTTTTTGAAGAGATGATTCTTATTGCTCCCTGCATTCAAAAATTTCTCAATTCTGAGCTTCAGTGATTTGTCAGTACCCATCATATGATAAGATATCCTAGGGTTGAGCATATTCAGAAGTATTTTTGGATAGTGTTGTTCTGTTTGGCCTGAGATGAACCGATATTCAGAAAAAAAAGCCATTCAGAGCCAAAAGCTACAACAAAGTCATCATTCCTTCATCAGATCGCATGCTGGGTGACCAAATGCCAGGAGAACCAGAAAGCAAAGGCCCATATGTCCAGCGGGGAACTCGGGAGGTGGAGGGAGGCAGGCAGTGTGGCGGTGTGCGCCAGGCAAGGGTGAAATCCTCACGGAACCCGGGAGGCCCTGAGGCACGCAGAGGACGATGTCTGGAACCGTGTGCCAGCATCCGTCCCCTTGTGCAAAGCTGATCTCTGGAGGAGTGATGGTGGCCAGCCCACCAGTGGCTGTGGGACAGAGCCAACGCCAGGCCATAGACAGAGCAGATGAGCAGAGATGAAACTCGCATGGGGGTGCACAGGTAGGCCGGTGACCTGCTTTCCTAGGCTGGGCCAAGCCTGTGAGGACTTTTTTTTTTTTTTTTTTTATGTAAAAGGAGCTCAAAATTTGGCTAACTTGTGTCGAATGGGTGTCCTTGTCTCCCCATGTTAGTATTATTTTAATGTGGCCCTGTGGCCCACTTGTGCTAACATGACATTTTCTGCTGCTCTTGCTGAGTCTCTGATATTTTAATTCTGATCAGATGACTACATGCACGACTTAGGGGCCGGCATTCCCTGCTGCCAAGGTGTCTCTGATCAACTGCGAAGTCTTTCTCAATGGAAACCACTGCTCATTCTCTTAGGTCCTTTCTTGTTTTACTTTTAGGAATATAGAAACATAGGTGGGAAGTCGGAGATACCATTAGAGGACAAAGAGGGAGAGTAAAATTGAAGTCCCCTGGCTCGTATGCCATTGGTCTTTCCACAGAATCACCTTGTTAGACGACCATGAATCATACTGCAATTTTCCTGCAGGACCTTACCTGTTTTTAAAACCTTCTTCAGCGTCCCCTTGGCACAAACCCTTTGTAAGCCATCACACCTTATCCCCTGAACCCTTGGGACCCAACGTTAAGCTTGACCACCAGTAGAAATCCAGTAAATATTTGTTCACAGTGAAAATGATCAAAGTACATTATGTGTATGTGTAAACTTGCCAAAAATGAAATACATTCATCCGTGTAATCAATAAGAAGATGAAAAAATGTGTGATCAATAACTGAGCAAGTGAATGAATTGTGAAGCTTTGAACAACACTCGAGAACGTGTTCCACACTTTTCACAAAAATATTTACACTCTAGGTAATGGACATTAATACAAACAGTTCAATAAGAATGCATTGTTTACATAATACTTCAAGTAGCAATTAGAAAGTGGTAACAAGGAAGCAAACAATGAATTACTAAGGAAATAATTCTATCAACAGATTCAGAGAAATTAGAAATTACCTTGAGGCAGGACTCAGGTAGATAAGGACCATCACCCACTTTACATCGCTGATGATGTAGTTTTCAAACTGCAAGAGTATTTCATCCTTCCTGTACCGTGGGCATGTATAAAATTCTGTGAAAATACAACCATTGGTGTCCCTCTTCACTGTCATCCTTCAATTTCTGGGCCCGCTTCTCCCATGCAGCCACTAGCAGTACCTTGGTATGAATACCTTTTTCATGTTTATTCTATTTATTTTTCCTTGTTCTAAATGATATTGTACTAAGCATATTATTCTACAAGAAGAATTTTATACACAGTGTACCTGTGGAGGTTTTTTTTTTTTTTTTTTTTTTGAGACAGAGTCTCACTATGCAGTTCAGGCTGCCCTTGAGCATACTTTGTAGCCCACACTGGTCTCAAACTCGCAACAATTCTCCTGCCTCAGCCTTGTGAGAGTTGGGATTACTGGCATGCAGCACCATGCCTGGCTGTAGAGCACATTTCTTATCTACTACAGCCTTCTCTAACTCATGATTTTTACTATCTGCATGAATACATGTTGTATATTTACTGTGGCTTTAACTATTACAATGTAACAATTCTCTTTGATTTTAATTTGGTAATGACAAATTTTCAGATTGTTTATTAGGTTTTCATTTTTTCCACTGCATCCTTGTACACACCTTTATTTTTACTGTTATTTCTGTAAAATAAGTTCCTTAAAGTAACTTGAAGGGTTTGTTCTGTTTTGTTTTGCTTTGTTCTGCTTTTTGGTACCGGGGATTGAACTCACGACCTTGTGCTTGCCAGGCAAGTGCTTACACTACTGAGCTAAATCCCTGTTCCTTACTTTTTATTTTAATCATTATCAACACGTGATTTTTCCAGGAATGTTGCAATTCACACAGTCAGGGAAGATGAGTGGAACATTCAAGTCTGTGTTTTCAAACCTGATGGTGAAAGATGATACAGAAATTTTCATTTATGTGTTTCTCTGACTAATGTTCAGTCTTGGCATTTTTCACCTATTTTTTATTTCATAAGTATTTGTACAATCTTTATGTTTCACTCATTGTCTTTTTTGCAAAGCAATTTGCAAAAGTCCTTTGTATTCTAAGATTATCATTCTTTTTTTACACTGTAATGTTTACTTTTTGTCTATCATTTTTTTTACAAACTTTGTATATTTTATGTGATATCTTTTACCACAGGAAAACTGTGAATTTCTCCTATGGTCATCCAAGACTGTCTCTTTGTCTAAATGAACAGGCGACAAATGAATAGAAAGAGGACATGCTATTCAGTGCAGGAAGAAACTAGAAGACGTGGTGATAAACGATGAATAAACAGGTCGGACAGGAATACAAAGTCATGCAGACAATGCCAAAAAAACACCATGGAAAAGTTCCCTTGATGCCAACCTAAAAGTGCACACACTAGACTAATTAGTTTGGATTAGATAAATACAGAAGAACTGTGAAACATTTTGAGTGGGGCAGCAGGATGATTAAAATGTGATTTTATAAAGATTAATTTGCAAGATGGCTTGGAAAAATGAAGGGAGATCCAAGGAAGCCAGTATTAAACCAGCTTTTTGTTGAACAGAAAATATTCCATGCATTTTGGGTACATCAGCAAATTCAACACCATGAAAACCATTTAGGAGTCAGCTGTGAAGGACAAAGATTAGGACTGAGGACAGGAAAAGGTAACACGATGACAGCAGGAATGGGAGGAAAAAGAAAGGTTGAACACGGAAAATATTAAGCATCAACATGGCCATGAGGAAGGGAGAATGATCAAAATAGGCTCAGGAACTGAGCGTGGTAAAGTATAGAAAAGGAAGAAATATTGGGAGACTGTTAGAGTTTATAACTAAATGTCCTCCAAAGCCTCATGCACTCATTAGAGGAACTTTGGGGAGCTGATTGGGTCATGGGGGACTAATGCACTGACGAGTGTACTGCTAAATGTGGTGTTGGGGGTAAAAGCTGGTCAGAGGAGGTGGTTGACTGGGGCGTGGCCTAGAAGGCTCTATCTCCCTCCTCCTCTCTTGATCCCTCTCCACTTCCTTTCTGCCATGCAAAGAGTTGTTTCTCCTCTGCCATGCCACCTTGCCGTGGAGCCAACTAGGGTCTGAAACCTCTATAAACTGTGAGCCAAAATAAACTTCTCCTCCTTTAGTTTGTCAGTGTCAGGCACTGGGTTCCAGCGACAAGAAAGTAATTTAGACAGAAACAAAGATAAATTAGAAAAAAACCCATAAATATGGGGTACGAGGTAATGGTAGAGTCAGTGTTGTGTGCCCTTCTATACTAGATGGTACTGCAGTAAGGGACATAGGGCATCCACAGAGATCTCCCAGTAGACTGAATGAAGTCAATCCATCAGTCAGCCACTACTGAGAATGACGTCTCAGTCAATTACAAACTCATTTGACTGTATTGTCACTAAGCTCGTAGTTATCCATCTTGTCATCAGGGATTTTACTCTTTTTCTTTTGAGAGCATTTATTAAGTAAGCACCTACTGTATCCCCAACTCTGAGTGAGTGTTGGAGTACAAAGAAAAGCCTTTGTCATCCAGACCTGTTTCATGTCCTGGGACACAGTGTGGTACAGGACATTGGGAAGTATAAGAGGAGTGGCTTTCAGAGAGTGAGATGAATTCTGCTGTTCAAGAGACAAAGAGGGAGGCTGGAACATTTGTACTAAAAGACTCCTTGCTAGAGAAAATTCATGAGCTGGACCTGCAAGGTACATGGAGTTTAGTGGAAGAAAAATATCTATATGAACTTTTACTGGTGAGGACATTTTAGCACCATATGTGACAAATTTGTGTGCTAGCAGATTTTCTCTGCACATGCCTTGATACGTAAGTTTATTCTGGTAGAACCCAGTCTGAGAGATTCCATTCATTTTTCCTGGCAATGGGAAGGGGAGATTGGAGGATGCGGACCAGCGAGGGCAGGCATTTCTTTCTTCCTTTGTGCTCCTGTAACTGGGAATTTACTTTGGCACCCAGGTTCTGAGGCTCAACCTCCCCATAGGAAGGAATCTCATTCTCTCAGTCACTGTTCAGTAGCTGTACCCAGGAGGACGCTTGTACTTGTGAGTGAAAGGATCCAACAGGAGTCAAGCTGACACAGCTTAACATCACCAACACACAGAAGAGAAGAGGGCAATGAGAAGCTTGTAGCATGGGGAGGGCTTGGGTGGCACCTGCTGTAGGTGCTTCAGAGGTGTGTTCTGGGCTCTGTCTTTGCCCCTTGGTTCTGCTCTCTTTGGGAATGACCGTGTTGGAGCAGGTTGTTTCCCCGCGGTGTTGGGACAGATACTCTTCCATGCCAGTCTATCGCTGCGACCCCTAACTAATTCCTCAAATACCCTCAGGTTGAAACTTACAGATTCTGGCTGGGCCCCTTGTCAATTTTGAGAATCAATTTCTGTGTATAAAATCCAAACCATATGGGCTGAGAACGAGTGAGTGTGATTTCCTACAGAACATTGTGACGCTGTTACCAGAAGAGCAGGGAGTAGATACTGAGAAACAGAAAGCAGGCGCGGCCCGCTGGGCCCCTCGCATTGCCGGGCGGTGACGGCTCATTCAGGGGCGCCGGGCTGCTTTGTGAAGGGGATCATCCGTGCTCGCGTTTCATCTGGGAGGAAAGGGTCACTGTCTCCATTTTCCAGGCTGGAGAAACTGCAGGTGCAAGGTTAATTATTGAGGAGGCGATTTCATTTTAAGTTTAAATAATGTATTAAATAATTTGACAAGTTATTTATTAAAATTATTAAAATTCAATTATTTATGAAACTTAATTATTTATTAAAGTATAGTTATAAATTATTTAGTACCCGATTAAAGAGCCGTTATTTAGCAAATTAGGATTTGAGCCTAAATCCATACAGATATGTGTGTACATTATATATATATATTTTTTTTTTCCCCTGTTTCATGTATTGCAAAAGGCTTCCAGAGGGAATATGAAAGCATGTCCTGTCTTCTAATAGATATATAGTTTCTGATATCCAAGTCTTTGGGCAAATCACATCTCTTTTGAAGCACTGCTGTCTTTCTTATGAGATTCTCCTTGGGACAGCTTTCCTCCTTAAAGGCAATTTCCTGCAGACTAGGCAGCAGTTGATTCTTTTGTAACCACATCCTTACTTAGGCCCAGAATAAACAATGTTTTTGGAACACTTTACATGCATTAGGAAAAGTGTTAATTTTCCCCCATGAATTATCTTATTTCACGCGCATTCATCATGACCGTGTGATATCATGTTAAAGGGAAATCTCCTCGAGATCCCCAGCCCCGCTGTTGCGTAAATATTTTTCCTGTTTCCGAGGAGCACACTGCTGCTTATTCTGAAGCAGACCGGCCAAGGCTGGGCTTCCCTTTCCCGCAGACGGGCTGCCGCACAGCAGAGAAGACAGCAAGACTGCAACGCTGACAAGTCATTCTTCATTTACTAATCGTGCTGCACTCTTTCTATGCTTTTACTAAAAGAAATATGAAGAGACCTTCCCTCTAGTGTCTCAGATGAGAACAGAGCTGTGATGGAATGTCACCACAGGTCCGTAATTTTTCTGCAGAGTGTGACCCCACCACCTCTGGAGGTCAGCAGGCTGTGCTGACAGAGGCCTCGTTTCAAGTGGCACCTTCTTCTGCAGGCTCCCAAGAGCCAGATGTTTGGTGCCAGACCCAGGGTAAAGGACCATTTAGACTAACGAAGAACGCCACCTTCAGGCGACCAGCAGTAGCCATACACAAAATACTGGACGTGTCTTAGCAGCACACTTGACAGGAGATAAGGCAACCATTTGCTTGGTTTCATTTCTATCCATAGTTTCCCTGCCAATGTGATTATAATTAATCAAAGAAGCAAGTGTCTCCAAGTGAAGAACTCTCCCTCCGATCGACAGCAGCTGGAGAGCAACATGATGAGGTCTTAAAGTTAGGGTACGGATGCTTAGAGCCCCCAGACTTCCTCAGTGTGTCGCCTCACCTTCCCAGGATCTTCTGCCTCCTGAATGTTCCTTTTCCTCCAGGTACTCTGTTCAAGGAGGCTTCTTGGTTTATTTATTAGTAGTTCTTTCAGAAGCAAAAATGGAATTACCTGCCATGATTTGCTTTCAAAGAACTTAGACTTACTCCTGTGACTTTCTGCTTTTCCTTTTCCCTTCTCACTGGATTGTAGTAACACAGCAGTGTGGGCCCCGGACAAATGCCATCACTGTACTCCACGAATGTGACTTGAGCAAACAGTTGCAGTCCATCAAAAAGCAAGGCTGATATAATGGTAAGATGTTCGCATAGGAGACTGTTTCTACCTTTTAGAGACACCTGCTGAAGCATGTGAGGAAGACATGTCATGTCTGTAATGGACTTTCTTTTTAAAATGCAGCAAAAATAAGTTGATGACATGATTTCAACGTATATTTGTTAAATCCCCATGATGAGTACGTCTTTTTATCATTAAGTGTGTTAATGTTTTCATACTAAAAGAGTCAGAAAAGCTCATTGTCGAGTCAAAAAGTAAGCACTGACTATAAGAGGGGGTTAAGGTGGTGAATACAAAAGAATAATCATCATTATGCCTCCCCCATTCTTATTAAAATAAAAACAAAGGAGTTTGCCAAGTGAGCTGTGTTAGACGCTTTCACCCATTATCTCCTCTAACCTGCAGCAGTTCTATGAGGTGGCCTTTCGTTTCCCTATTTATGATGAGAGAACTAAGATAGGGAAGTGAAATGTCTTGAGGTGGCACACCCTTAACAATGCAGGGCGTGTGCTTGATTTTGGAGAGCTGTGTGGAGGCACCTGGGTCAGAGAAACTCAGGCCAGGGCGTAAGTGTAGGCACTGAACAAAGGATAAGCTAAGTGAATGGGGAAAGGCAAACGATAGCAGTTTCCAAAGATGCCTCAGAATTTCAGAAAAATGGTTGGAGAAGGAGAAGTATGGGTCCGTTACATGGCCCCTTTGGTATATCTGATGTATATGAAAGGTCTGTAGAATAACCAAAATGACTATGGGAATTTCCAAAAATAAGAGTGCAATTGGCTTATTTGGAAAGAAGATGTAAGTTGGAGCGGTAAAGATGTGTTTTAGGCTGGACTTTCTACCTCATTAGTAAAGGATACCATGCCTCCTATCCCACTGAACTCTACGGTCAATGAGGGGGAGATTGCTTACAACTCCTCTGCAGTACCTAAGGTTATGTTGACAACAGAATAACACAGCTTTCAGTGAGTTTTCCTTACCTGGGCCTCGTGGTGCACGTCTGTAATTCCAGCACTTAGGAGGCTAACGTAGGAGGATTGCCATGAGTTCGAGGCCAGCCTAGGCTACACAGTTCAAGGCCAGCCTAAACTACAGAGTAAGACCCCATCTCAAACAAACAAGCAAGCAAAAAATAATTAAATAAGTTCTCCTTAACCTTTCTAAAATGAAAGTACTAATTTTTAGTAATTACTTCTTTTGAGTACAGGACCTAAGTTCAGCCATTTAATTTCAAAGTAGAATTCAATTGCCAAAGCCTTTTCCCTGTTACAAAAAAAAAGAAAAAAGAAAAAAAAAATTCTACCTAAGAAAATTTGATCAATTGTGCGCTCTGCTGGAATTCTGCTAGCAGGATTATCACAGCAAGCTAATGGCCTGAATAGGACCAAACAAATCATTTTTGTAAAACTGAAATTAGTTTAATTCATTTTACAGCTTTTCATCTAATTTTCAAATGTGACTATTTTTCAATGCCGGGAAGGAAGTCTAAATAGCCCCACTAACCCAAGGAGACATCGCCGAGAGGATGAAAGGCGGCCACTGTGAGGCGTGAGGAATCCCTTCAAAGCTCGCTCTTACGTGTGCCTTGTACTCTCATTAAAACAAGTCCCAAGGACGAAATGAGCCAGGACTCATACCGAAGGCAAGGACATGAGTTGTTTACTGCTTGTCTGCCACACTCCGGCTTGCCACCAGGCTGGTTGCAGGCTCACAGGTCACAAGATCAAAAATCCTACTTTCACCCTTCCCGGTCTCTGTTGGGAGGCAGCAGGAAGCAGCAGACGTCTGAGCCACTTACCTGGCTGCCCCCAGTTAGTTACTTGCTAGGAAATGAATGGGGAAGCTTACAGGAAAGGGGAGAAGGAAGGGGAATGATAATGACAGCAACGTCTGCCTCCGTGTGGTTCTGCGCTCTGACCCGTCACTGAGCAGGGCGTGCCCCTTTGGTTCCCTACCACAAAACAGCAATCCAAGGCCCACGAAAGGCAAGATAGGAATTTACTCCAAATCACACAGCTTGTTCAACATGAGCGTTTGGAAGAGCAGTGGCCTGGTCGGAATCCTGACTTTATAAGACATGGGACTTTACATAAGCTACAGCAACTTCTCTGTGCCCATTTCTTCATCTCTAAAATGGAGCTCAGGGTAATATCCTTGTGGAGATCAGATGGGAGAATGCATGTCAAGAACAAAACTACTTCAGACAGATAGTACTCAATGATACTGTTCTTCCACTGGTAAAACGTTTTAGGGCTCACACAAGTGTATCTGATTCTAATGCCAGGTGCAATAAAAAATACAATAAATATTTAAATCCACCTCAAAATGCTCCCCCTTGCTTCTAACATACTTATGCCATCATTCTGGCCACTTTCTGAAGTAGTTCTGGAAGTCTTCTCTCCTGAGTGTCTTTACAAGATGTGGTCAAAAACACGGTGAGTGCTGCTGCTGAGTATCGTCCAACAAAAACACAGCCTCATAAAAATATTATGGCGTCTCCTCACCCACCTTACTCACCAGCTCGGGCACCCTGCTACTTCGGGCTTTTCCTCAACGTCACAGTGGCCATGAAAAGTAAATGCTCTGAATCAACACAGGACACTGAGGCTGCCACAATGGCAACAACTAAGACACGAAAGAGGACTTGCAGAACTGCTTCGGAAAGGGAAAGAGGCAAGAATGATGCAATAAGCGTGTTCGGATTAAAGGGGGAGTCTTCAAGGGGCATGGGTGGCAATATCTCTTTTACTTTAATACATTTTTAAGTTTTAGCATTCACCATATTTTTTGATGATATCTCATACATTCGTGAAATACCAGAGAGCAATATGCTAAATTCCAGGTGTGCTGGAATAGATCACTTGTGATCCCAGTCATTTCTCAGGCCACAGAATGATGTCAGGAGTATGTAGATATAAACTGAGTATGTGATATTTTAAGCAAAAAAAAAAAAAAAAAAAAAGAGAGAGAGAGAGAGAGAAAGAAAAAAATTAAGGGAGAAAGTAGCCCAGTGTGGGAGTGGTTGGGAGGGCTGCCTGTGGGAAAATAGCTTCGCCTTTATCCTTGCTAAAGTCCTTCTGGGAATAGGTGTTAATTTGTCCATTCTACAAATGAGTGAAACCTACCTCAGAAAAGTTCAAGGATTTCCCAAGGTTCCTCAGCTATTGAGTGTCAAAGCCAGATCTCAATCATTCTAACTTACTTCTAGGTACTTCCTGTGAATTAAATTATTGAACAAAGCTGAGTTTTCCCCCTCTACCTTCCTTCTTGTTCAAGAAGGGAAAAATCTGAAAAAATTTTTCTCCCTCTCCACTTTCTGTCTGCAAAATTTAGCAAAGTGCCAAATATTCTAAAATCTACCATCTGCTGAGAGTCACAGAGGCTGAAAGGGACAACTGCTTCCTGACAAGGACCTGGCCGGGAGGGGACAGAAACATAATATTGTGGAATTGTCATTCAAACACTAAGATGGTCTTTGACAATTAAGCAAGAAACTTGATTCTCATTTTTTTTCTGCTTATAAGATAGAGCAATAGTTTTTATCTCCTTGATGTGCTATGACAATTTCATGTCACAGCCTTAGCATAGCATACGTTATAATCACTCGGGGACAGTCACTGTTAACTCTGGCTACCTCCTAACTCATGTTTCACTCATCTGGTCTGATCATGCAAGTCATCTGTCTGGAAGTGCAGTATTTATATTCTCTTGTGACCTCTATTTTCAAAGCACATTCACAAGCTCACCTTGCTAATCCTAAAACACAGGGGGAGGCAGAGAGAGCAGACAGTATCCCCACCCTAGGGATGAGGAAACCGTAGCAGAAAGGAAGGAATAACAATGACCACCACTGCTAAGCAGCTGTGTCCCAGGTCTTCTATATCACCTTGAACTTCTTAGGTGCACCCTCTCTCTGGTAGGTGTTACTAACTCAACCTGCAAGTGAACGAAGCAGGGCTCAGCGAAACAGGACCACACACTCTAGTTCCTCCACACAGAGACTGGGGGAGCTCAGACTGAAGTCCAGCCCTGTCTTACTACAAAGTCAGTAAGTGTGATAACTGACTTATCAAAGATTTGCTGAACCCATCAGTGACTAATACAATAGTAAAATCTGAGAGTGCTGATTCATAACACGGGGCACCTTTCATGAAACTGTTCACTCTGCCCTTCCTGATTGTTCAAGGTGCAAAGCTACACTCACCGATGACTAAGAGAGTCATTGCTCACACAGAACTGCTTTGCGTTCCCAGTCTCCTGTTCTGAGCTTCCTGGTCTGGAAGGTTCTAGAAGGTTCCTCAACATTTCAGAGTTGCATGTGGAGAAAACTAAAACATAAAATATGCTGGAAGTTTTTTTACTTTTCCTTGAGTGTTCAATCCATGTGACCAAGGAATATTCCCACATCCAAGTTGCAAGGCAAAATCTGGAGCTGTGTGGTGGATTTCAACCATGTTCACCCTCTCCTGGGAAGAATGAGCTTAGTCTTTTATTTAAGCTGCCCTTCTCTCTCACTTTCTGTTTTAAAAGGAGATGATGGTGAAAGAGGAGATCCAGGAGAAGAGGGAAAAGATGGCAAAGTGGGACGCCGGGGGCCGAAAGGTAGGTAAACTAATAGGAAACTGATAGAATCCCTCAGAAGTGTTCTTGTCTCTCTCCTCACTCTTGCCCTGGAAATTAGCAGTTTTTAATGCCCTCTGCCCCTGAGACACATGAAATGTACTTCTGCGTTGACTTTGCTCCCATCTGAGAGCTCCTATGAACCTGCCTGGCAATAAATCTGAAGACGTATTTCTCAAACTGCATCCTTAGGACTGGCCAGAGGGGGCGCTCTGCAACCCCAGAGAGTACAAATCTAGAAATCTCTAGGAAATGATGGGTTTTAAGAACGACTGTTCTCCTCTTAGAAATTGTAGTTAAATGATTTTCTTTGGCCCAGGGCTTAAAGCAAAAGATAAAAAGGAACAGAAACAGCTTCCCGAGCCGTTGATGAAGTCACCTTCCCACAGTCTATCTCTGCTTCTTTACCCCTTCTCATAAAAATGGATAACAGGGTGGGACAAATGAAGGGGTGCAGGGGGAGTAGGAGCAGAGGAGATGAAAGTAGCACCTTAGCTAATGGGAAAGTTTTCACTAATAAAGCCAAGAGTGAGCCTCATTACAACACAGTTTCTGGTATACATCTGTGTCTTCTGAATGCTTGAATTGTTCTCAGCCAATGGCTTCAAAACAGCTGTCCTAAACCACTCATTTTAAAATATTGATTAATTTAAAGGGAAAGAAACAGTCGCCAGTTCTTGAGGACTCCACTTGAGAAATGCTGATTTAAACTCATATTCTAGAAAGACATATGCTAATTTCAAAATTATTCTCACAAAAATAAAGCTTTACAAATGGTAAATATTTTTATATTTTCATATTTTAAATACATACATACATACATGCTAATTTTTGAAGAATTCATTTGTCCCTGATCGTAGGTTTTGGGATGAAAAGCTCAAGACAATGTCTGATGTCTCTTTGATCGCTAGGCCTTACGATTACTCATCCCTTCCCTCTTTTGAAATGGCTAAAATTATCAAATCTTGTTTTAAAAGACAGAAGAAACAGGGAGACAGAATCTCAAAGCAGAGCCAAAACATACTCCTCAAAGGTGTCTCTTGTCTAAGTTTTAAATTAAATACACTCTGTGGTCATTCTAGAAATAACTGCATCAGTATTTTCATATGATTATATCCAGGATTGTCATAATCAACCACGAATTAATTTTAATATATAAATAATAAATGTTAAAATAGATAATATAACAAAGGAGGTATGTTAGGTATCACAGGTAGAATATATTTTTTGCTATTTCCTTCAAGTGAATTTTATATGTTTGCTGCATCTTGAAAGGGCAAGAAAAGTTTATGATATAAAAACGCCATGCTTTGCTTTTCAGGAATTAAAGGAGAATTGGGTGACATAGGGCCCCAGGGCAATATTGGCAAGTCTGGGCCCATTGGCAAGAAAGGTAAGCTGTATTTTACTATTTCACAGTTGCAAATGAAAGCAAATTGAGCATGTCCTTAATACATTTTTAAACTTTCGTATGATGAAAATGTTCCATTTCTTTCTTTTAAAAGACAAGGTCTCTGTGTCTCCACAGCTTGGCTCTTACACAAGCAATATATCTCACAGTTCCAAAAGAGAAAGGCCTTGGGCAAAATTAAACAAGATTTCAGGAACAGAATCAAGAATAAGGTGTAGAATCTCTACATTGAACTCTGTCCTGGGATTTATTGGTAGATACTAATCCTTGATATAATAAAAATATCATGATTATTCATAAAACACAAAGTAGGCAAAAAAAGGTAAACTTTCCTTTCATAATTTGAATGGAGTAATGAATAGTTCTGCACCTGTGATCTATTAATCAGACAAGAAATGGAAATATATGTGTGCACATCCATTTGTTTTCAGGCACATTCTTATTTCATTCATAATTACAACCTCGATATTAGAAAACAAAGATAGTCTCCTCTTTGTTGACCAAGATTTCCTTCTCCATTCTCTTCTCAAAAAGCTTCGCAAATGATGGCAGGTTCTAATTACTTCTGATGGTCAATAATCCATATATGCAGGCATTGCTTCGTGTGGCCTGGAGATGCAAAGCTGGATGAGAATGAAATTTTTATTGCAAATAGAATTTTCTCAAAATGGAATAATACTGAATAGCATGACTTCTATGAGAGAGTAAGACATGAGAGAATGCGACATGATAGACACGATCAAGAATGGACAGGGTCTTGAAGAGTGGTAATGTGTTTGCGGAGACAGGAAAAGGGCATCTAAGAGAGAGGCAGGAGGGACTTGCACAAAGGTTCCGTGTCGCTGGAGCTTCATTGTGTCATCTCAGTTGGCTGGGGAGCCCCCTTCGGGGTTACAGCACACCTCTGGGTGTGTCTGGGTAGTCACGAAGGCGAGACCTTGGGTGCTGTGTGTGATCGTTCTCCCCTTCCTCTCCGGCGCTGTTTTCCTGCCCTGCTCCCCAGCCCCCATGGCCTAAGCGAATTTGCCCCACCACACATTTCCACTGTGACGTTTCTGCCTTGGAACCTGCTGACCACGGCCTGAATTCTCTGAGCTACGTGAAACCTCTCCTTGAAGTCGTGAGTGGGAGGTCCTGTGTCTCAGCAAGGGGTCAGCTGACCACTACCAGCAAGGCTGGGGAGAGCTCAGCACCACGTGTGTTATAATGCCTGCGACCTTCTCATAAACACTTGGGCCTTCCAGAATTAAACAAGCACTTGGAGGGCCAGCAGTGCTTTCCTGTGGGCAGGTGACAGGCTGGAGTCGGAGGCGAGGCTGTGGCTTCCCTTGTCATCGTGTAGCTCAGTACTCCCTCTTTCCCAGTCTTTTCCAGTTCCTTTCTTTCCACCACACATGAAGGCAGGGGTGGAGGACAGTGCTACTGAGAAGAAACGGCTGTGGTAGTGTTGGGTCCAGTAGCTGCTACCCTGCGTGCACTTGAAATTGAACTCTTCACTGCTGTGCAAAAGCGACATGAGCAACAGGGTTCGTGAGTCCTGCAAGAGCTGCACTGTGGAGTCTTCCCCTCGGGCTCCCGAAGCTTGGGCTTCAGAGCCCCTTGTTTGCATGCATCCTTCCCAAGACCCAGAGAGAAGCCTTAGCGATGGGTTCTCGGGGCCTAATGTCATGGCGAAGTAAGACATTTATCCCCCACCTGTTAAAATAGTACAGCTCCACATTTTAAAAAAGATCGTCCCTCCAACAACCCCTTTTAGACATACTTTTCCTAATTGCTGCCCTGTGAAACTTGAATACCATCCCTGGACTGCTGATTTATATATTATGCCTTTATTTAGGCTTTATATATTTTTTACAGTGAGTTTTTTTATCGATCCCTAAGAATCAGTGTCTGCGTCCTCGAGGTGGGTGACAACCCATGGACAGCTTTATGACTATGCTGCCTTCTGCTCCAACTGCCTCCCATCATCCTTCTTCTATCAGGTTGTTTTGGAATGGATACAAGTTTCTGGGGCGCTAACTAGAAAGAATTCGAGTGAGGAAAATACTTACCTTGGAGTTACTTCCACATACAGTTAAGTTCTTGCTAACAAGCCCAGTGTAGAAATCACTTCCAACAATACCCGTATCACTTCCTGTGCAAATCCGCCCCAGAGTCGTGAGAGGAAAGTGCTGGGCCAGAGGTCAGGTCCTCCTCGGAATGTGTCCTCAGTCACCCAGCAGAGAAAGGTGTGGACTGTGGAAAAGAAACAATGTTTGAAAAATATAGGGCCAGAGCTGGTCTCTGGAAAGTTTTTTTCTCAAATTTAATAATTTGTGTATGAATTTTAAGAAGCCTTTGCAGAGCATACTCTCAAATTTGACAAAAATTTTACTTTATTACATTAATAACAAATAGCAAAAGCTAACGGCTTTTCTGCTACTTAGTGATGAAAACAAAATTCTTGCTTTGGGACTGGCTGGCACTAGGTTAATCCTTCCACTATGTATATTTACCTGGGTCCAAAAAACTATTAGATCTATGTTTGAATCATGAGACAGCTGCCAAATATGAACAGAGTTTAGGAGCCGACCTGGAGCAGGAGGGACTCGCTCTGCAGTAAGCTATGCATCCTGCAGTCCTCTCCCTGCTCTCCTGGTCACCAATTCCTAAGTCAAGTCAGCAGGGTAAGAGGCTAAGGCGGGTGAGTAAAAGGTGGCTCAAACTGAATTCATCTTTGAGGCTTGACACGGAAGAATGCTCCAGGAAAAAGCCCCATATTTGTAGTTAGCACTCCAGACATTTCGAAAAATTAAATTTTTTTGATTTGTTTGTTTTTCAAGACGGGGTCGCACTATGGAGCCCAACATGGCCTTAAACTCATAGTGATCTTTCTGCCTCAGCCTCCTGAGGCCTTGGGTTGCAGGAGTGTGCCACAGGCCTGGTTTCTGTCACTAATTCTAATTAACATTTTACTTGAGGTTTTTGCCAGAGTCACAATTCAAGACACAAATAATCTTCACAAATATTGGAAATAAAAGAATGAGCGGGTCACTATTTACAGATGATTTATTGCATACCTAGAAAATACAAAATAATCTACAAATAAACAATTTGCATTAATAAATTCTTGAATACCTTAACTTACAAAAATCAGTTTTGCTGCTACATAAAAATAATTCATAATAGGAAATTAAAGCAATGCCATTTATCATAGTTTCAAAATTATCAAGTACCTGGGGATAAATCTAATGAAAATTCTACCAGCCCTCCACAACAAACAAAACATGAAGATAACAAAATAAAGTATATCCCAGGTAACAGAGGCAAAATAATTCCAAAACTGTTCCATAGATTCAACACCACTTACATCAAAATTTCAAAATATTCTTTTGGAAATTGATAAGCCAACTCAAAAATTACACATAAATTAAAATTAAACAATACAATTGTTAATAATGAAAACAAATCTGAAAGACATAAATTACTGAATTTAAATCTTTATTATAAGGGCCAGGAGTTTGGCTCAGTGGCATAAGCACCTGTCTGCAGGCACGAGGCTATAAGTTCAATCCTCAGTGCCACAAAAAAAAAAAATAAATAAAATAAAATAAAATAAATCTTTATTATAAAAACAGCCAATGTTGAGATAGAGAAATGAAACAATGGAAATAAACTGTGTAGAAACAGACTACTGTACTAAGTTTGACTTATGCAGGGTTGATACTACTGTATTTTGTAATAGGAAATCAAGAGTGTATCAATACAGTGTGTTGGGCTAATTAGGCATTAATGATAATCATAATAATCTTGGCCTCATACTTAGCACTCTATCTAAAACCAGTGGTTTGTAAGTTTAAATTTTGGGGTAAAATCAAATTTTATAGTACTAAATTTGAAAGGTAAAGAATGCTTATAGTAGTTAATATAGACTTCTGTGTTTTTTATTATTGATCAAAAGGTGGGCACGAGTTTTTAAACCAGATAAGAAAAAGACTAACTATAAAGAAGGCCTATCAAAAGACCTTCCATTCATCAAAGGACTTCTGTTAGACAACAAAGAAATCCCAGAACTAGTTACATGCTACCTGTATATCCAATACAGAACCTATATCCAAAACATACAAAAGATCTTACAAATCAACAGTAAAAAATAGATAATCACCCAAAATGTCACTTTTCATTGTGTTTCTTTCCTGCAAGTTAAATTTAATAAAGAAAAGGCTGTTTTCTATCTATTTTTATTCCTCCATCCTTTCTTTAATATGTTGTTATAAAATTGTAGACAAATAAACAAGCAATGAATGCTGCCAAAAACAAGAGACCAATAATTATTTTTAAAAATCAGTATAAAGGCACAACAATTCATTTATTCATTAACATATTACCATTGTTAGTGAATTTTGTAATGTGATATTTGTCTACTTTTAAAACTTTAGCAACTTTCTTGTGATGCGTTGCTTTTACACTATTTCTCCATTTGTTAATTTTGTGTTAGTGTTCTTAAAGAGGGCCCTTCACATTGTCTAAGCTTCAGATGAAGTGCATCATGGACCTGCCACTGGCTATGCCAGCTAAGTTAAAAGGATGAGAAGGCCTAGCCAGAAAGTGGGATGTCAGACTCCAAAATTCCTGGAGACACCATGTTAAATGAGGCTAAGATATGTGTCCTGCCATAGACAAAGCATAGGTGGAAGGGAACAAGTTCAGATTTGAAGACCTTCATTTTTCAATGAGTCATTCTAGGTGTGGATTTAAATGTGTCAAGCTGACGCGAGACTCCAGCTGAAAGGGTTGGGAGTTAATGATCTTGGGCCAAGTTTCCATCCTCTCATAGGACAGGACTGAGTGACTTGGAGAAGTAGTCACAGACAGAGACAAGGAAAGGCAAAGTCTTTAGTATGGCCCGCAGAACTTCAGAGTGGATGGCCTTCCAGCAATGTTGAAAAACCAACAGAATAGAAATGATGGAGTTAACTTAACTTACCTCCTTCAGCCCAACTCTTCCTTCAAGGTCCAGGTACATATTTCTTAGTGCTTCTTGTATACGTCTGTTGCTGAACTCATCGTCACGGCCCATTAGTCTGTTTGTTTCCCCCCTCTAAACTGTGATTTTCTGGGAATAAAATATGAGTAGAGAAAGAAAAATGCCCTGCATGTTTGCTTAGGAAAATATAAGGTCTATGTGGGAACTCAAATTTTATTCCAATGTCTACAGAGTAGAAACTGTAAATGTTTGTCATATTAAGAATGGGAAAAAAAAGAATGATAAAATACATTTCTGACAATGAGGTCTTCTCTTCTGTTTCTTATTCCCCTAAGTACCACTTTAACATCAATTTCCACCACTGGCTGTGACATTTCCTTCTCTTCCAGAGGTATGTTATCAAAATTTATGAACATGTCTTAGAATTTTTAAAAAATGGAGGTGCAGTGTTCTGGCTAAACTAGATTAATTTCCTTTTTAATCTGTACTTTGAAATTCATTGTCCTCATTGTGACAATGGCCTTTCTAAATTTTTCACTGACTGGGATGAATCTCAATTTTCTAGGCTGACCTCAAGGTTGTCACTTGCTTGGATAAAGTTAGCTTTCTTTGTGTCAATATTTCATTTTAGGAATAAGAATGATTTAGTAGAGGTAAATTCAACCTCATAGCAACATAAATGTTTTTACTTAAGGTCAATAATCCCTTTATGCCCAAAGCCTTATGCTTTTTGTTTGTTTGAATGTGACCTCTAATTCTTCAAACTCAAGACAGTTATTACAGATATGTTCCCGGTTATGGGCCAAGCTAAATTATTGTGAATGGCCTTGATCATAATTAATTTTGGAGAAGCAGATGTGCTAAACCCGAACCTACTGTGAACCAGCAAAGTGCATGGAGTAAATACGTGCCTTTACCGTAGCACACAGTTTGGGGGCAGAAGCCAGTGTCAGTGGGGACCCTTCCGTGGGTCACCCATGCCAACCCCACTGCACAACAACACTACCTGGTTGATTTTCCTAATGATTTTGTCTCTGTAGATACCATTGGTTCCACTTAAAAATCCAGATGGGAAGCAATTAACTAATCCATACTTAAGTTTTTAAGTAGCAGAATCAGGATTCCAACTCTGTATTGTGGAGCCTCCAGGATCTTTCGCCCCATCCCGCTGCCCTGGTGCTTCTGTTTGTAAGAAGTTCATGTCAAAGTACTAGAAATCATCACAGTGTTTTCCTCTTCTCAAAAGACAGAGCCACACACCAAACCAAGAAGCTGGCTCCACATTGCGAGATCCGGTTGAGAGCTGCTGCTTCGATGCGCCCTGGCTACCCTGATTCACAGGCATCTTTTCCTCCTCTGACCCTCTAGCAGACTTCTGGTTTATTTCACTCTGTTAGAACGTGACTATGTTGATATCCTTGTTCTCCTAACTGTGCCTTTATTTCCTTAAAAGTCCATCATTTTTCCAGGCATGGTGGCCCACAAGTGTAGTCCCAGCACTCAGGAGGCTGAGGCAGGGTGATCATTGCTAGTTTGAGGCCAGCCTAGGTTACATAGTGAGTTCAAGGCCAGCCTGAATTGCATAATGAGACCTTGTCTCAAAAAAACAAAACAAAACAAAAACATCATTTTCCCAAATTAAATACAGCAGTCCTGTATCCTTGATGGAAACATTCTAAGACTTTCAGTGGCTTCCTGAAGCTGTGGATGGTACTGAACCTGTATTTACTATTTTCTCTGTTACATACATAAAGTTTGATTACCTAGGATAAAGTCTGATTACCACTCTGCCACAGGATAAATCTGAGTCATTTTATAGGACCACAGATGCATCTTGGGACCATAATGTTAGTGTAATAAATCAGATACACAAACTTAAATGTCACGTGGTTTCATTTATATGAAAATCCCACAGTATAAGTAAATTAGAAGCAAAATAAAAGCTAGATAATAGGAAATAAGAAGATAGATCTTTTGCAGAAAGGAAAGGGACCAGAAGATGGAGGAAAGGGGAAGAAAGGGCAGGAGAAAGAGATGGAAAAGAATTAAAATGTATTATATACACATGCACCAACCCCCCACAAAAAACGCTGGTGTGCTGCAAACATGGACTCATAAAAAGTAAAAATTAAAAATAATTAAATAAATGAATAAAGTACTAACAACCTGTCCCTCAGAGTATCTTGCCTCTCCGTATTTATCCATCTGGTTTGATGAGTTGAGATGATACAGGGCTTGGATCATGCCGTGAGGTGGTGCGTGATCTGGGCATCATAGTGTCAGGTTAGGCGACTCCGCAAAGGTCACCTGAGGACCAGCCCTGCAGCGCCGTGACGACCTCCTGACAGGGCACTGGCCGCTGGGCAGCAGGCAGACCGCACACGGGGCGTGGAAAGCCAGGGAACGGCAAGACTCACGTTCATAGAGGGCTGGGGCAGGATGGGACAAGACCCCCCTCACACTCTTACAAATGGGGTGCAGGTCCAAAATTATGAATTGTTTAGTTTTGGAATTCACTGCTCAATATTTTTAGAACACAGGTAACTGAATCCGTGGAAACCAAAAGCACAGATAACAGGGAGCTGCTCTTCTCTAATCGCATCTCTCTTATGCCTACGTATGGGCCTTATCCAGAACTGGGATCATAACAGGACAGAAATCACTGTTCGATCCACGTTGAACTGAAAAGGATTCAAATATAAAGTATACATTTAAAAGATGGTATTCAGGATCTTTTAAGTCCATATTGTTTCTGTTGATGATAGGGGTCATAGCTACTTTCCTCACTGCTGGGAGGAAACACTAACTCACAGCTTAACGGAGGAGAGGGTTACTTTGAGTCACAGTTGGAGTCCTCGGGCAGCTGGCACCAGGGCGGAAACAGCGCTGGGGTGGGGGAAGGGCCTGGGGCAGGAGAGCGGCTCCACCGCGCAGTCAGGAACCAGGGAGAAAGGAGGGGCTGGGGCGGGCGGTTCAGTCCCTACCTCCTAACTCCCTATTTCTTAGCTCCCAGTTCTTCTGTGGGCTAATCCCCCTGTGACCACAGCACCCCCTACCCGGTCACCTTCCAAAGCCCAGCCTCTGAGCGCATGAGCATTTTGGATGACATTGCAAGTCTAAACCATAACAATAAAGCTTCTATTCCATTCGCAATTATTCTGATTTTATTTTTAACTGACAGAAAACAATTGCACAGACTGATGGGGTACAATATGATATTTCCATACATGTGCACAGTACATAATGACCAAACGAGAGTATTCGGTATAGGCACAACCTCGAACTTTATTGTCTCTCTGATGAAATGCTCCAAGTCTTCTTTTAGCTATTCTGAGGAACACAATAGTTACCCTACTATGCAACAGAACACCAGAAGTCACTGCCCCTGTATAACTGTAACTTTGCACCCACTAGCACCTCCCAAGTTCTCCTTGCCTTGTCCTTTCCAGTTGCTAGTAGCCATCATGCTGCTCTAGTTCTACGAGGCCGACTGCCTTAGATTCCACAGATGGGTGACATCATGCAGTGTTTGTCTTTCCATACCTGGTTGATTTCATTTTGATAAGATTTTCACACACTCAGCTTTCTTTCCTTAAGTCATCTGGGAAACACCACGAATTGGAAAGCACAAATGGCTGGGTACCAGTCAGCAGTCCCATTGCTGGGACACAATACCTGGCTCACAGCTCAGGAGATTCAGCTATGGTCAGCTGGCTCCAAGCAGAAGCATGATGGTAGAAGGGTGTGGAGGAGGAAATCTGCTGACCTCGTGGTAGCCAGGAAGCAGAGAGTGACAGGAATAGCCAAGGAGGGACGTATACCTTCCAGTGGCCTCCTCTTTCCACCAGGCATGTTTAACTACAAACTCTTTCAGGGAAGAGTAGTACCCTGGTAAGCATAGCACCCCCATGGTCCAGTCAGCTTGTAAATGCCCCATCTTGGAACCCATGAGGCCCCCAAGGTGCGCTCTAGGTCTAAGCTATGACACACACACTGCCATTCAAGTGCTAGTTGTTGCTGCCTCTCTGGCTCTCGGTTTCTTTACTTGCAAAATTAAATTCATCACAGTGCCTCACCCACAGGATTTAATATGAGAATACATATAAAGTGTCCACAATGGTACTTAGCCACTGATTGACATTTAGTAAATGCATGTTCCTGTTCTTCCATTAACGTATTCTAAAAATCTGTTCTTATCCTTTCCAATTTACATATAAGGAAATAAGGATTTTTTTTTTTTTTTTTTTTAGGAAACAAGTAAAATGCGAGCAGCTCAATCTTCCTCAGCAAAGCGCACCACCTTATTTATTTATTTACTTTTGCTTTCTTCACGGCTGTACCCCTGCCTTCTCCCCTGTCTTCCTCTGCTGCCACTGCTGTCAGCCACGTGCCATTGCTTAGCCCTCTTTCATTCTTCCATGTGAAACCCTCGCTCTTCTCTCTAGGAGCGCGTTGACTTGGTTCGGCCCCACTCACAGCATTTCTCATACTCCATTGTTATAGACTCCCGCTCTTTCTCATTTCATCTAAGCACAAGTTCTGAGAACTCCCCTTCAACACTTAAGCTGCGTGCTATACTTCAAGGACCTCTTGCTTCTATGGGAAGTGTATGGAGTGATCCGGCACCACTCCAGAGAAAGGTGTGCGTATGGGTCAGCTTAGAAAGGCTTGGGAAGTCACCGAGGCCCGGCAGCATGCCTTCCTCCATGTGCAAAGCATGCTTCACGATGTACTACAAAGCGACTCAGCTGTGAGGAGGAGAGCGAGCGCGTGCCCTTTGTGGAGATGGACAGGAGACCCTGCAGCTTTCAGAGCAGTTTCCCCTTTGCCCCATTGCTGGTCCAAGCTGAAGTTACGGAATCTCAAGGGTGACTCCACTCTCCTCTCGCTTGTTCTCTTGGGTAATGCGCCCAATTCTCTGGCTGACTCCAAATCCTATGAGGGTGCCCCGCACTCCATCCAGCTGGGGGGCCATCAGCATGTGTTTGCTTCTCTCTCCTAAGTTCCCGTTCTTCATCCAGGTCACTACGGAAGCATTAGACGCTACTTCACTTCTCTGCGAGTCTTCTCCTTTATCCTTGAGAACCACAGCCACACATTTTCTCTTGTAAATCAAAAGCTTTTCCTTTCAGTTATTGTGTCTCATGTGGGCATCAAGAGCTCGTTTTGAAGTTAAAAACAAAAGAAAAAAATCAAGGATTTTTGTTTGTTTGTTTGCTTTCTGTCTGCTTTAAAAATCCTGATTCTGTGAGAATTATGTTTTGGATCCTTCTGAGTAAAAACTGGTCAAAGTAGGGTAGAAAGAAAATTACCAAAGGTGACATTTCAGTACAGTATATTTGAGATGAGCATATAGTATAGACGTTTGCGAACATCTGATCTTTCCTAAGAAATGCAAACTCCTGCAAGCCAAATGTTTAATCACACACCTCTGTATATCCTCTCCCAATACTGAGTCTCTTGTCTTGCATAAGTAGTAAATATTTGTTGAATTGAACTGAAAAAACATAATATATATATATATTTTTTTTTTTTTTGAAAATCCAAGGGCAAAGCCACATAGAATAACTTGGGACATAATAAATACACAGACCCTGCAGTGTGCCAGCGAATTGATCCAGATTTACTAAGCAATGGTATTTTTAAAATTAAAATCATGCTGAGAATTGTATTAGCCTCATTCAAAAGACCACATTATAAAAAATATGCTTGTGGGACAGGTACCACAAATCCAAATGTTCCTTACATGTCCTGCTAGAATTCTATATTAAACCTAAATAAATTATGACTTGCTTGATTATTTATACCTATGCAGCCAACTCCAAAGAAAATTATTTGTATAAAACCAACAGATATTCATTGAGTCTATTGGAAATGAAATTTGGAAAAATGTTCCTTTTGGTTTTGAATGGGTAGGATATTGGCTGCTTAAAATAGTTCATCTGTTTACTTCCTTGTGTATTTTTGTTGTTGCTTCTATTGTTTTTCTTCAGGTGACAAAGGAGAGAAGGGTTTGCTTGGGATACCAGGAGTGAAAGGCAAGGCAGGTAGGGTGTGTTCACTTTCCTTTTTGATTTCTAGCATCATTCCACCTGTGTTTGTCTCAAAAATAAATATAGCTTTTAAAGCGCAAAGCTCTTTTCAGTGTGCCTAGCCTTATTTCCCCTGGGCTAGAGGAAAAGGAAGAAAGGAATTTTCCTCTCTGTTCGTTGGTGACTTTCCAAGCCCTGGGGAAGAGGGGAGACACATTCCAGCCCTGTCCTGCTTGCTATGGGAAGAGAGCCCAGCACAGCAGGAAGTGGCCCATCATTCCCCGAGCCCAGGAGGAAAACCCGAAGCAGAGCTTGCATCAGCTCGCCATGCCTGGTGTTCAGTTAGCGTCCCAACCAAAGTCCAACCCGCAGGCTGCCGGCAGCAAGCCGGCCTGGTCCACTGAGATGCCTAGTTGCAGAATGACCTCTCGGTGGCCAGGCAAGTCCCCCTGGGTACCAAACGAGTTATACCTTCCGTGTCTTCTTCAGGAAAGAAGCTAGGATACTCTTGAGAAGGTCCAGTTATTTGTACTTGTAGGGGTGTATGGAAGACGAATTCAAAGCCCTGCTCCATGTGCCTCCTATTTAACTACAAATATGGATGAAATTCAGCCACAGATTTTATTTTCTGCTGGCTAATAAAATTATTTTTATTTCCCACGCTACCAAGAAAAAAAAAGCTGGGTGTAGTGGTGCACACCTTTGATCCCAGGACTCTGGAGGCTGAGGCAGGATGATTGTTGTGAGTTCAAGACCAGCCTGGGCTGCAAAGTGAGTTCAAGGCCAGTCTGAACTGCATAGCGAGACCCTGTCTCAAAAACTAGGGCCAGGGATTTAGCTCAGTAGTGTAAGCGCCTGCCTGGCAGGTGTGAGGTTGTGAGTTCAATCCCTGGTACAAAAAAAAAAAAAAAAAAAAAAAAAAAAAAAAAAAAAAAAAAAAAAAAAAAAAAAAAAAAAAAAAAAAAAAAAAAAAAAAAAAAAAAAAAAAAAAAAAAAAAAAAAAAAAAAAAAAAAAAAAAAAAAAAAAAAAAAAAAAAAAAAACGCCAAACCTAATGTTTACATGAAATAACCATTAAATTAAAAAAGAGACTCATTTAAATTTTGTATCACTGTCCTGGTAATTGCTTCTCTCTCACAATAATATCAGTATATAGGCGAAAATGTAGGTGAGAGAAGAAGAATGAATAACAAATTAAGCTCATAGTTAATCCACAAATGGGACAGCTGGCTTTTAAAATGGTAAGTTGGATCTCTTTACAGGAAATAAATGTAGCCCTTGAAGCATGCAAGTTTACTTCCCGTGGATAATCAGAATTAGCATTCTATTGAATCCTGAAGTTTCTCCTATCTTGGAAGAGCTGTGTGAGCTACTGAATAATGCAGTAACAGAAGAGAGGTCTGCTGCAAATACATTTTAAGGGAGCTGTAAAAATGTTATTCTGGGAGGGAGCAGACAAGTTCTGCCTTCAACCAAATGCCAAACGCTCCACAGTGTGTGTGCAGTGTGGTGTCACATCTAGTCTTCTTTTAAAAAATCTAGTTTAGCATTGTTTCTAACTCATTCCCTAACATTTAAAAAGATACTTTCCCGAATTCCTAAACATCTTATACATTGGAAAGTTGTTTTAAATAAAAGTTCAAATGCTTAGTCACTCACAGAGAGCCCTCGCAAGACTAGAAGATAAGACTGTAAATGCTGGGAAGACAGCAGACACTCTGCCAGCTGGTGTGCGTGTACCTCAACCTCGAATTCACAGTTTCTGTCATTTACAAGGTACTGTCTGTGATTGTGGAAGATACCGGAAAGTTGTTGGACAACTGGATATCAGCGTTGCCCGGCTCAAGACATCTATGAAATTCGTCAAGAACGGTGACCATTTTCTCTTTCGTTTCATGACCGATACCTTGTGTCTACTGATTTCATCTCTTTCAGCACTGTATTTCCTAGATAATCCCTGGACCATATCCTGTGTTGGAAAAAAAACAACTGGGGTGGTGTCATCAGTTTAGGGCTACTCGTGCTAATCTTCCATCCGAACACCAGGATGGTCTAAGTCCACTCCATAAATTCATGGATGTGTACACTGCTATCAATTGGAAAAGGGTTCCTCCTGAGAGAGGAGGAAAAAGTAGAATGTGGCAAGTTGTTTCTTAAGAATAGAAAGGGATACCACGAGTCAAACAGAAGCAGCATCTCGGAAAATAGAAGGAATAATAACATAGCCACTTTCTTGAGTAACTGAGACGGAACACAGCTATCAGCATCAAGGCACGGAGTCTTTATGTAATTGTAATGTAAGTGCAGTGATTAAACTGAAGCTTCAAGAAATCTTACCCATAGTTACGATCTAATAAGGAATAGAGCAGAGACTTTGAGTACAAGCTTTCCTGACTCCTCAACTCATGTACAAATCAGTACCAACCTCATGTATTTCTCTAAGTTTTGCAGTTCCCTGCTTTGATCATTTTTTTATCCCTTTTCCATCTCCTTGAATAGTTAACAATAAATCCCTTCAAGTGGAGCAAGCTTATGTACTCTTCGCTGAGAACAGTGTTACTGAGGGAATTATTGCAGTTAACAATTACAACTGGTTTCATGGTTTTTTAATACTTTTTCCTCAATGTTTATTTTTTATCAGTCCATGTCCTTGGCACACAGCAATCACATCCCTCCTGGGAAGTTAGGGCAGACACGCAGCACAACTTCATCCTTCTACATCCCCTGCCCTTCCCCTCTTTTCTCCTCCCTCCTTCTCTTGGTCCTTTCCATTTCAAAAAAGATCTATTTCCTACTATCTTTTATTTTGCTCTTTATTTCGGTTTTGGACTTCTCACATAAGAGAAACTGTGTGATATCTAAGCACGTGTGTCTGATTCACTTCACTTAACGTGATGATCTCAAGGTTTCAAGCTTTCGTACTTTATCATATTCCAGGTATTTATACAACACATTATTGGAAGCACACAGATGCCATCTTGTGTCCATAGTCATCTTGTAATACTAGACACATGGGAATGTTACCTAGTCACACTAAGGGCCGGGGATATAGCTCAGGGGCAGAAGTGCCTGCCTGGCAAGTTCAAGGTCATGACTGCGATTCCTGGTAACATTAATAATAATAACAGCCCTGGCTGTACCCCATAATAAAGATTCTACATCTGACAGAACTTCAATCATCATGAATGAACCAAACCTAAAGGCATAGCATAGACCAATAATTCTTAACATAGTGGTCACAGATTTATCTGTGAATGAAAGTTATGGCCTCTAAAGTATGTATGTAAATGCCTCTAAATGCCAAGGCGTATGTTCTATTTTATGAATTCAGAATGATTCTAAGTCCCAAGTTCTGTCCTGAAGCTCAGGTAGTAACTTAGTCTCCCTCTTGTAGCTGAGATGAAGTATGCACAATCTCAGAGTATGTGTCCAAGTTGCAGAAATTTGAGTTCAAGCAGACATACTTCTGTATCATTCCAGTATTAGTCCAACAAACATCCATTGTCTCCCGGAATATCCCAGTCATGGGATCAAAGAGCATCAAAGAGTGCTCACTTCACCAGCAAATATACTCAGGAGTGTCAAAGACATAGGCATTGTCCTCAAGTGGAGTAGAAGATTCACAAATACACCCCTGGAGGAGAATGTGCTGAGTGCTGTCAAAGAGGTAGAAAGGGCAATAGAGGTGGAGGGAAGAATCCACAGAGACCCCTGTCTATTTGGGGTAGCCTCAAAAGACTTCTTACAGGAGAAATCATTTCCACTGAGACCTAAAAGGTAAATAGGAATTAGATAGGAAGAGAAGCAGTATGATGACTTTCCAGGGATAGATGTGGAAAGGAGAAGGTAACAAGCATGACTAAGACATAAATGAGGTTGAGAAGAATGGTATGGGATAATCTGGTGGCCGTTCAAGTGACCAACCTTTGTCAGCCTAGCTGGACAGCTGTGTGGGGAACTGAGCAGGAAGGGAAGGGAGGACCAGCAGAAGACTTTGGTCCTCCACATGATAACTAGAAGGGCAGAGAAAAAGTTAAGCAAAGGACACTACTTGACAGGGCTTTGAGGGATCATTTTTGAATGCTGAATGCATGAATTTCATCCTGGCAATGGTATATCTATCTTCTCGTTTCAAGATAATAATGATGTTCTTCTTTTCCTCCCTGTAGTCATAGCAGGGATTCGGGAAACTGAAGAAAAGTTCTACTACATCGTGCAGGAGGAGAAAAACTACCGGGAGTCCCTGACCCACTGCAGGATTCGGGGTGGAATGCTGGCCATGCCCAAAGATGAAGCTGTCAACACCCTCATCGCTGACTATGTGGCCAAGAGTGGCTTCTTCCGTGTGTTCATTGGGGTGAATGACCTTGAGAAGGAGGGGCAGTATGTGTTCACAGACAGCACCCCACTGCAGAACTACAGCAACTGGCAGGAGGGGGAGCCCAGTGACCCCTACGGGGATGAGGACTGCGTGGAGATGCTGAGCTCGGGCCGATGGAATGACACGGAGTGCCATCGTACCATGTACTTCATCTGCGAGTTTGTCAAGAAGAGAAAGTAACTTCCCTCCTGCCACATATTTGTTAGCTCCCTGTGACTAGCACTGCAGTTAGCTGTATCCATCTCTGTCTTCCTAATTACACTAAATTCACTCTGACTCAAATGAGAAATGCCACGCGGGGGGTCAGCATCTCCATAGTGTGCTCTTGGTACCAGTTCTGATATTATTAACGATCTATCACTGACCCAAGAGCTCAGCAGGTGCCGTGCATCCTGAGAAAGCGAGTTTGAATTATTAGTTGAGCAGGAGATGTTTGTCTGCATCTCCCATGAAATGTTCTTAGGGACTTTTTTTTTTAACACCTCTCCCCTATCCATTGCAGATACTTGAATAGTTGCTTGGTGATGATTAGGTTGGTGGGTATTGATTAGGTTTCCCTGCCCTTGCTCAAAGTCAGACATATAAGAGACCTTCTCTGAGGAATGTTAAGATCTTTCCTACCTGTGAACTCTGCAATTTGACCACTCATGCACTTGGCAATGGCTGCACTTGAAAGTTCCCCTTCTTTGTGGAGACATAGAAGCGTTTTAACCCTGGGTCTCTATAAGAAACTTCGAGCTTAGTGACCTGCTCCAGATCACAAGGAATCATGGTAACTCCTTTGTGCCACTGATCTACAAATTTCACCAAAGTAAACCAGGCAGGCTCCTTGGGCCCAGTTCTGGAGGCCCATGCCTTTATCCCAGGACCTTAGATATTAACTCTCTGGTTTAAGGAAAAGGGGATTCTGGGAATTGAAAAGAAAAGCAGAGAGTGTTTGTTTCCAAACATTGTAAATTGTACTCCTGTGGCTAAATTGCCTCCTGCTGTTAACAGGGCCCTATTTTTCTTTATCAAAAGTTTATTTGTGTAGACTTTCCTCCCCTCAGACTTGGAGAAGGAAAAAAGGGTGTTGAGAAGCCTTCAGAAAATTCTAGAAGCTTCAGCTTGCTGCCAACATCAAGGCTCCAAATCCCTCCTCATTGCCTCTAATACCTACGTCACTGCTATGGGACTCATCTATGAATTTAGGTTGTGGGAAAAAAAAATGCACTGGAGATACCATTTCCACTGTTTTGACAACACCAGACTGTGTCAGGCATGGAACTTGGAACATGCAGAGAATTCACATTTACTAAATTGGTAAAAGTCTTACCTTGAGAGGAGACCAAACCTCAAAGCAGCTTCCAGTTGGCATTCGAGGATAAACAGTTCGATGCAACTCTAGATAACCCCCTGATAAACTGACACTCCAGTTACTGTTTCTGACATACGATCAGACTGCTTAGAACGCTGGCAAAATAGTTGATGAAATAAAAGAAACAGATCAACAACATATGTTCTCCCTGAGCCATCTGTCCATGATTCCGCCCATGGCTAACCGGTTACAAGACGGGATTTAATGAGTTGTATGGGTTGGACAAGGGTCGCAATTTCAGATCCGACCGGGGCCAGACATGTGATGTAAATAAACCAAGTGGAACAGGCGAGAAGTGGGGTGCACTGAACACAGCTTGCGCTGTATTTTGCAAGCTGCTCCTCAGTTGCTGCTGATCTCACCGTGGAGGAACCAGCATTACCTCATGGCCTGACATTTCAAGAGAAGTCAGAAAGCTGGAATTGTATATCTTCATATTTTTAAATGTTGATAACTAATTAATTTTTAACTCAGATTTTAATTCATACAAAACTCTGCTAGCCAAAATTGTGATCTTTCCATTCCTCACCTCTGGGGAAAATCTTCCAAGTTTCTAAGCAAGTAGAATGTCACAGGATATGATGACATCAATATCAAGAGATCTCCCATTCCTTTCTTACTCAGTTTAGATGAATAACAGACATTTGTTGAATGCTTAATATTTATCAGATTATTGAACTAGCTACTTAGTCTCTTTTGAGAATGCGGTAAAAGTATTTTAATGGCAGGGTGACTTAAAAAAATTACAAAGTAAGTCACTATGTTAAAGCCGGTGTCTTTGGGTAGAAAGCCAGACAACACCACAAGGAATAAGAAGAGCTACAGAAACGTTTAGGAAAGGAAAGGGTAAGATAGGCAGGAAGAAACAGACAGCAAGCATTGCCCAGGAGTGACTCCCATTGATTTGTCCTAGGCCCCCCAACAATGAGTATTTATAGTAGATATTGCAAATGCTGTTGTTTCTCTGATGAATATTATAGTACAGCAGCAATCTCATGACTCATCTCTGTACAGATGCATCCAGGAGACGATGACAGAGCTTCAAAAAATAGGATTCATCCTGCAAACATACCTGGAAGACATTTCAAAGGCCTCACACATCAGATGAGAATTACTGTGAAAACTTACAGTCATGAAGTGCTTTGTGCTTTAATGAAATGTCCCTGCGTACCGTTGCTCATTTGCTTCTGATGAAGTCTTGCAGTGTGACGCACAAACATTTTACTGCTATTTTCCCAATGAGAACACTCAGACCCAAGGAACCAAAGAAATGTAACGAAGTCAACTCCCATGAGAGTTTTGAAACAGCCAATCCAGGGTCTTTGCATCCAGCCTCTGCCCACTGGTCTGGGATGGATGGAAGTTCATGGTGGCATGGGCTCGGGTCATCTGTCCCTATTATATCCCCAAGTGACAAAAGAGGCTCACAGAGACACGGGGATGCAGAAACTCACAAAGCCCGTGTTCACCAGTTTATTTTGGCAGTGTCGTGGTGGTGACTTTGTGTAGCCCCAGGACAATTTTGCCAACAGCTCTATACAGAGGAGTCACCTCAGACATGTGAAAGTCAGGATTTGGCCAAAATAAAACTGATCATGCAATTATTTCCCCATTAAAGATCTCACTAGAGAAATGACTCAGGTAGTTAGCATTTCAAATCAGTCTTGTTCTCCAAGATTTGAATTTATGCTAAATATTTCAGGGATATTTATGGATATCTCAAGTCCTACATAAAGCAGTAAGGGAAGATGGCAAAAAAAAAAAAAAAAGAAAGAAAGAAAGAAAGAAAGAAAGAAAGAAAGAAAGAAAGAAAGAAAAGAAAACAAAAGAAAGAAATCATGACTTCACACCCTGTCTTTTCAAAGTAACACATCCATTAATCAGGCCAGAAGATGCGGCTCCATCCAGTCGCTTTCGGAACCCGGGAGAAAGCTGCGTACCCTGGGCAGGGAAAGGTGCAGCAAACGCTTTGTACTTTGAACCACTTGCGCATCAAAACTGCTGGAGTTTTTTAATGTGTTTTACCCTGAGTAGATCTGCGTTGCCCAAATACGATTGTTCTGATTATCTCTAACCAACTAATTTTCAGTTCCCTGGAGTGTGTATTTTGAAGCAAATGGTGTCTATGGAGTAGGAAAGGTAAACTAAACAGCATCGCTCATAGCGTCATCAACAGATGGAGACCAGAGTTTTGCAGGTGCTACCACTGATAAGGAAATGATGGTAGAGTCCACCAAGGGGAGACACAAACTTAGCAGCATTGCTTAGACATTCAAAAGGTGGATCTGCTGTCATGACTGACTGATGCCGACCTGACTACGGCGCTTACCATCCATGTGAAGGAAATGTATTCAGTGCTCTAGACCTTGTTTCCCTGATCCGCGTGGCCATCCCCATAGACTACTGTAATGGAGGAGGTCATAGAAAGAGTCATGCAATAGACTACATGTTGTATCAATGCAGTAGGACACATACATTGTGACCAGCTGTGTGTGCTACAAGACAACTGTTGAAAAGAAATAGATCTGTATTTTAAGATACACAAAAATAACACAAGTGAGCTTCTTTCTCACAAAATTACTATACAGTACATACACTATGCACACCAAATATATGTGGATATACCAAATATGTGTACATACAAGCTAGGTAGCCTTCTTATCACTTATTTATAAATGAAATTTTTCTCTTTAGGGAGGTAAAGAGAATAGCCAGAAGTTGTACTGCTTGTTAGACTTAGAGCTAAGGTTCATAACTGAGTATAGTTTTAATACCATGTACACTTTTTGTAGTGTGCTGTTTATCTAAACTTCTGTTTATTGTATGAAAATTAACTCTTTTTTACACTGAAAAATAAAACCATTGACTTACAACCTTGAACTTGTAAGGCGTTCATAATGTAGTTAAATCCTTTAAAATTTGAAGGGAAAAAAATTGTCATGTCCTTTCAAATGTGGATTGAAGGAGAGGAACACTTCACCCTGGATATCGTATACGTGAATCTTTTTACGGATATAGGATTTTATTTTACTGTTCTTCTAGCACTCATGCCATCTACATTAGAACTTTTCCAGTAATCTGATAAGTCCATTAAAATTGTTTCTTTACAGAAAATGAAAATGCATTTCTCTCTAATTTCCACCTATTGTCCTTGTCCCATTGTTTGCTGTTTATACCTCAGAGGCCTGGGGCATGCGTAGCATTCTCTTAAGGAAGTGACAAACTGGAATGGAAGGAACTGACCTCACTCTGGGACAGGTCTGCAAGGTGAACACCTGCACATTCCTTAAAATGCAGATGGCATACTCTGCACCCAGCAAGTTCAAACAGCACTGGGAGACATCAGGGACACAGATGCGGACTGTGAATAGAATTCAAACTCGAGTGGAGCATCTCAGCCATAAATAGCGTGTTTATCAGAAAGAGGTCCACAGAGGCAGAGTTCGGCCCCCAGGACTGGAGGCTGTTAAGGGGTAGCTGACCAGTGAGGCCCCTTCGGGGGTGGCAGACAGATGTCCAGAGCCAGCGGGAGAATTAAGCCAAAATCTGAGTCCATGAAGTTCACTTGGGGAATGACTAGAAAGAGTATGGATTCCGTACATAGTAGAATTTGTAAACTCATTCATTTATTAAAACTAGTTCCAAAACATCTAGTACACTTTGGGCGGCACCCTGAAAAGCACCGGAAACGCAGTAGAGAAGACAGAGCAGACTTCTAGCCTCGTGGACAGGGCTTCCTTTAGACTCATCGGATCTTAAGCCTGGGATGCTGAGCTTCAAGATTCAGCGCATGGTCAAGGTTACATAATTATACCCTACCTATTTTTACATCTGTGTTATGTTGTGACATAACAGTTCGTCAAAGATATACTAAAATAAATTGGGCAGAGGAAAGTTTGGTAGGAGTACTTGTACCGCCCTTCTTGAAGAGTCACACTGACACATCTATTCTATCACATTAACACCCTCTTTTGACTCACTCATTGTGATGTGAGCACAAAGTCCTCCCAATGTGGCAATGTGTGCGCTCGCCCACGGTAGTTCTTCGCAAGACAGAACGTGTCCCTCTGGTTGTGCAAGAAGGAACTGGAACAAGTGGCGAAAGTTTGCCTTAATTTTCCCTGGTAACTTACACTTGACAACTAGTGAAGCTCGGAATTCCCATAGATTGACACTTTCACAATGACATAAGCAGGTGTAGGGAGGGAGATGGCAGTCAGCCACATATTTTACAGTGTATTTATTAAGCAATGAGCATGACAACCCTGAATTAATCTACATATAAGCGAATGAAGATGGGAGATAATGCAATTTGTAGGCAGCTGGATGATTTTAAAGATAGGTAACTCTTGAGTACACGTGGATGCCTTAAACAGGGGGATTTATCCACAGCCCTTGGTCTTCGTGTAAACCTGGCTGGTGAGTGGGCCTTCGAGAGAGGGGTTGGAGATATGGACTGACTACAATCCACTCTTCAGTAAATTGATAGAACGCTAATCCAGGAAAGGGTACTTGTGATCTCAGTCACAGTGTGTACCAAGCCAGGAAGTCACAGAAGCATTTTACAAGGCTTGAGAGAATGAAGTAAGGGGAGATGTTATTGCAAAACACATTCAATTTCAATCAAATAAATGACTCTTCACTAAGAGTATAGACTGCATCCTACAAAGACCGTGATAGACTTCACTCTGTTACATCACGACTTCACATAATTATCTTCTGAGTCAGCTCCAAGAAGGCAGCTCTAAAGACAGCTCACCAGGAGAAGGAATGTGCTTAAGAAGAAGATACTTTCTAGAAAGGTTCATATTTGTTATGGTATTTTATGCAAACTCTTTTTTGTATGATCTCATCTTTGCTGACCGTGGAACTTTGCAGGAATTGAACTCGAGGACTGATGAGGGATTCTTTTCTACTGGCACTTATTTGTACCATAGTCTTCCCTTCCACAGGATAAGAAAAGTGCCCTTTTCCTAAAAGATCCTAAGACTTGAAGAACAGTGTTAACACACTCAGTAAGCATTTTACAATTTTGGTCTCTATATTTGAGGAATAGGAAATAAGTTGATGTGATCATTTTTTTCATGCCTAAATCTTATAATCTGAACAACTTCTTTGAAATAACAATATGCAACATATTAACTAGAGCTCATTTGTTATTTTGTTTTGAAATTCTGCATCATCAGCCTAGTGTGGTGGTGCACCCCTGTAAACCCAGCACTTGGGAGGCTGAGGCAGGAGAATTGCTGTGAGTTTGAGGCCAGCCTGTGCTGCAAAATGAGTTGAAAGCCAGCCTGAACTGCATAGTGAAATCCTGTCTCAAAAAAGAAAAAAAAATTCTATATCATCATTTTTTATTCTTTTTTTGTTTTTGTTGCTTTGTTTTTAAAATAAAAAGATACATTCAGGACACTATAATGAAGTATGAAAAACTGATAGATTCTGAATGAGTTTGAGAAGTATTTCCTCAGAGTTTGCTAACTATAAACCCAGAAAGAGTAAGGCAAGGAGTAAATACATATTTGTCTCTCTAACTTTAAAAATGAAAAAAAAAATTTAAAAACAGAAAATACATAAACACATCTTTCCACCTCATCGGGGCTGAAGAGGGCATGATACCACTGTTGCTCTTTGAAAAATAGCTTAATATGCACTAATGTTCTGGTTTCGTGGTTCATGCCCTCATGAATTATGAAGATGATATATTCAGGATGAAATTATATATGAAGCAAAGGATGTGCCTCTTTGATCTCCACAGATAAGTGCTCGAATCTAAATGGTTAGAAATTATTTGGCATCAGGATCCTGGTATGCAAAACTTCTGGGAATTTTGTGGGAATTGTCAAATGGCTTGCACTCCTAGATAATATGTATGTGTGGAGTTCTGATGCATCCTTGCACTTAACCCAATTTTTCTGGCCTATTAGTTTCTGGAAATTACTAGTCATATTGTTGGAGAATGTCCTCACATACCTGTGAGAATCATAAACCCTTAGTGCCTTTTTGCTCTTGATGTGACTTCTCCCTTTGATACCCAGGGACTAGGAATAAACTGTATCTGCCACAATCTCTGGAAATTAACTGAATTTCCTCTAGGTTTATGGTCAACAACTCCTTTTGCTAAAGGATCTTCAGTTAAGCCTTGAACTTGTAAGTCGTCTTCCCGTCAAGCTCAGTGAAGCTCACCTCATCCACTGAACTGGGCAGACCAATATGTTAACTGGGATCCCAGGAGGAAAGCAGACCTTTCTCGTTTCCTTCTCAGCGCCCTCTTACTAAACTCCTGCTGGAAAGCTTAGGTTGAAAACTGCTGAACGGGGTGGAGGGTAGCGTGGAACACCCTCCTTGAGGAGCAGACAGAAGAGCCTGGGCACCCGCTGCACCTTAGAAGTCTCGGGCTATTCCACCCTTGGGACTTTGTCGTGTTGGGCCATTTTCTGTGTCCCAGTCCTTGGAGGCCTTCCCTCTGAAATCTCATCTCTAGTCAATTGCATTTTCCTTCTAGAGCGCTGGTGGCCACTGAGGTTTGGGCCCAGGGCCCTATCACCTTGGTGACCAGTAATTTCCTGAACCTCCCCTTTGATTGACTGATGTCCTGCAGGAAAATCATGGGCTTCTGCTTTCTGCTTCTGCACTTGCCTTCTCTGTGCCCTCCCTCTCCACCAACCTTGGACTCCAAGGATTCTAGGGGAGCGAAGAGAAGTGATGCACTTTTCTTTAGATTCTTCAGGATAAATCCTCCTCCTACCAAGTTAATGGAATATGACCAGTAAATCTTCAGTTTTTTTGTCACCAGGTTCAGGCTTAGTGAGAGTGTGACAGAAATTTTGAAATTTTAAAACTAACCAACAGCCTGATATCATATGGGGACAAGATATGTTCATCTGCCCTCCACATAGCTGGACTGCTCACCCCAGTCAGCCTTGCCTGACTGCACTGTGCAGCTCTTCATAGACAGCCTGACCCAGGGTGGCCTGACTGTGCCCAGCTGCATGGCTGTGCTTTCCTGCCTAAAAATATATCCTGGTTTTCTAACGTATCTCAAGGACTTTCTACCCAGCAATAGATGATCACTAACCCCACCCAATGAAAGTTAACCACACCCTCAAGCTTTTGTACTTCCTGCTTGCAAACCTATATAAACTAAGCCAAAAAGCTGACTTTGGGCTGGTGCTTTGGAACTGATTCCCCCCGGCCCACTGGCCTAATAAAGATGTATCTTCCTCCTACTCCTGGGTGTAGAGCATCTTCCTTTCGGCTCGGTAACCAGTTCTGCAACATTCTTGGTTCCCTGACTGGGAAGACACTGCGCTGATCATTTGGCTCACCAGTGGAGGCCCGCTGGTCCCAGCAGGGACCCTCTCTGGCCTGCAGATGAGAAGGTGCATCCTCTGACTCTTTCGTCCAGAGGCTCCTCAGCAGGCTGGACTGGGAGCCCGCCTGACAGTGGAAACCTCACTGAACCTGGGGAGGAGACAGAACAGAATCTGCTGGGACCCTCAGACGAGGTAAGATCACCTTGGGGTGTCCCTCAGTCAGTCTGTCAGTTTCTACCCCTGAGACTAAAAGGATTTGTCCATCCTGCCTGGTGAACCTGATGATGACTTCCCACCCCCGTCTGTGGGTGATCACCCAGACCTGAGGGACCACCACAGCCTCCACCCCAGGAGGCAACTCCAGTCAGCCACCAGCCATCGTCCCCGACTCCACCGCTCAACTCCATCAACTGCGCCACCCTTGCAGCTGCCCAGCCTTGGGAGCCAGCTGAACCAAGCCCCATTTGTCACCAGCTCTGTTCACTGTACCCCCAGATGCACTGTGGATATCCTGGTGGTCTGGGGTGACAAAGTCAGCCGTCTGCTTTGAACTTTCAGCTCCACTGACCTCAACTGGAAGCATCATTTTCCCTCTTATTAAGAAAAGCCCCAAGCTATTGTCCATCTTCTGACCTCGATCTTCCAGACACATCAGCCTACCTGGGACAATTGCTAACAAATCCTCCCCACCCGCTTCAGCACTAAAGAGCACACTGCATTTTCAAAGGAGTCTTCCTACCCCTTGGTGTGGTGTGTCTTCCTTTCAGTTCGGTACCGGTTCTGCAACAATAGCTCACTCTGACATGGGTAGAGCTGTATTATCCTTGGTTCCTTTCCTGTCCAATAAACAATTACATGATTTTTACCATCAAGCCCATATACTAAAAATTCTAAGATTGAGATCAAATGAATCAGGGATGATCTCAGCAACCAAAGAAGTAAAGCTCATGAATATTTGATTAATTGCTAAGAATGATATCTACAAAATTATATATCTGAGTGAGTGTCTGTTCTATTTTTTACTAAAAAATCACTCAAAATAGAGGTACACTGCAACCCTACATGAAATGAGAAGTACATTGTGTCTGAGAAACCTTGAGCAATTGGATTTCCTCTCCTTCCAAAGGCCTTGTCAGAAACAATTTATGCTACTCTATAAAACACTACTTCAGCAAGCAATATCAGCAGCACATAAAGAGAACTTTCCAGAACTTAAATTCTTCTGTGCCACAACTTTGCAACCTTGCATTATCGAAGCCTATGTCATAAGGTATAGATGTTTTCCATTTACCTTTTGAAAGACAAGTTCCATGGTCAGTCCTGGCTGTAGAGTACCATGGAATGTATGTGCGCAGAAATGAGATTTGTTGGTATAGATTGACTGAGGTTGCTCAGGGTGAAGATGCTGAAAGAGGAAAATATATATCCCAAATCTAGACTTCACAGTGGAAGAGAGAGAGAGAGAGACAGACAGACAGACAGGCAGGCAGACAGACAGAGACAGAGAGCGACAGAGAGAGACAGAGAGAGACAGAGACAGAAACAGAGAGACAGAGAGAGAATGAAGGCGGGCAGGCAACTCATTTGAGAAATAGTGCAGTATCCTGCAGCCCATCGTGAAGGTTATATTCCAAGACCTGCAGTGATACCTGACTCTGAGATAGTCCTAAACCTTATATATGCTACATTTTTTCTCACTTGTTCATTCACAAATTTACCGCCATTTTCAAAGCACTTATCTATCATGACTGTAGCTCTTACAGTTTGAGCCCCAACAGCAAGACTAACACCAATTTTTGTTTCTGCCTTCACCATTTCTCAGGTGGCACATTCACTCTTAGCCACCAACCTTAGCAACCTCAGCATAGGTTTCTTTTCTTTCTTGAGTGGAGAACTTTCACTTTTCCATTGAATCACTGGGCAGCGGCTCCTCATGCTATCCAGTTTGTCAGCTGCCCTGTCCTTGTGGTTTGGAGCCAAGATTGTATGAAATGACGGCTACCTGAACAGAAGCAGCTCACTCCTGCCACAGTGCACCTTGGTCATGAAGCCCAAGGGCTGCTGAGTGACTCACAGGTGGGTCAGGCACACCACAGATACGCTGGATGCAGGCATGAGTCACATCCTGGGTGAGAGGGAGGAAGGCAGGTAGCCTTCCGTCACGCTGCTCGGAACAGCATGAAATTTAAACCAGTGTGTTATTTACTTTTGGAATTTCTCATTTCAAATGCCTGGGCCACATTTGACCCTGGGGTCATGAAATGACAGGAAGTGAAGCTGTAGATAAGGAGGAGCGATTGTCATAACTCTACAGCCTGAGCATTGTGCTAAGCATTTTACATGTGATTATAGCTTGATTCTCAGACCAACTCTGCATGACCTATACTATTGCTGGCTGCATTTCACCTATGAGGAAATTGAGCCAGACACTCTCCGGCACATTCCTCAGGTGATGTTGCTGAGATTTCAACTCAACCGTGCTGGCCAGCACTTGCATGGACAACCACTGCACTCTCTCGTGTCCCCATCAGCTACTGGGGCATTTGGAAGGTGTAGGAGTCACACAGTGGCTTTGCTGTTCATGTCCTAGGGGACTTCTCACCACTCAGCTTCTCTAAGCTTCTGATCTGCATGCACAAGGCATCTAATCACTGATCTACGGGCAAGAAGAAGAACTGCACAAACACACCACTGTTTCACAACTCTCCGTCAGTCATGAATAAGCCGGAAACTTCAAAACTTCATTCATTCCTCAAAAGCAGGAAATCTACGTATTCCAAGACTCTTCTTTTCTTCTGTCCTCCAGAAGGCGAGGAAAATTAGTCTCACATCAAGGAAGTGATTCTAATAGAGATAGCGTGTTCCAAGGCGGTCGGGTTGAAAACACTTAAGTCAGATGTGATAAAATTCTGGAAAAGAACATCAGGAGGCAACTGCTCTGACAGAGAGAGGGGAACATGGTAGCTTGGGTCCCCTGGGCTGCAGGACTGTGGTCCTGGGAAGATGGGGAGCACAGACTCCACCCCAGGCGTCGCCAGTGCTGCTGGAGGGAACAGTGGGAGGACATCGGTCCTCCGCTTGGGATTTGAAGAGCACCTGGACTCCTCTGCTGTACGAATGTCACTCTAGACTACAAAAGCTACTCTCATCTGTTTAAAGTGACTCCTGTCTTTCCCTGTGACTGTGATGTACAGAACAGAGCATACTGCTTTTATTTAATGTTAAAAATGAGATAGCACGTAATCCACCCATGATGGCGATCATCTTCCCACTTTTACAGTTGAGCAGTCACACGAGGCTTGCCTCCAATCTTCTCTCTTAGTCTCAGTAGTCCTACAGAAAAAAAAAATCACATTCATAACACACTATAAAATGTAGATGCTTGGTGAATGAATATGTACTCTTTGTCCTATGATCTCTACCTAAATTTCAGGCCTTGTTTCTACCACTCTGGTGTACACATTTCCAAGTCTATGAATGTAAGTAGTGACATTTCTCACAACAGGTTCATCTCTGATTTGTGTATTTGAACTTTGGTGTATCATATCTGACTGATCATTCAGGTTGACCTAATAAAATACCATAAGCCAGTTGACTTATAAACAACAGAAATTTATTTCTCACCATTCAGGAGGCAGGGAAGGAAGTCCAAGATCAAGGTGCTGACAGATTAAATATCTGGCTTCTGGCTGATGTCTCATTGTGTCTTCCCATGGCAGGTGGACAAAAGAAAGAAGTCCTTTGGGACATCTGCTATTAGGACATTAATTACATTTTGAGGACTATTCCCTAATAACTTCATACAAAGGCCCCTATTCCTATTAACCTTTGGCTATGGGTTAAAATGTCAACACATGAATTTTAAGAGATCAGAACACACATCTGTTTAGCAACTTGTCACTCTTCTGATGAAACAACAGCTTACATATCTCAAAGGACTTCAGAGATTCTCTCTGTTTTTGTCTCTCTCTCCCTCTGCAACTCAACATATTCCTGCAATAGCACTTTCTACCGAGGGCAGAGACTATGCCACATTCATTTTTGTAGCACAGAGCAAAGAGTCTAGGATATCACAAGTAACCAATACATATTTATTCAATAACTATCATATCAACGATGAACTCATGAAGAGAGCTCAAGCTTTTCCTGGTCCCCATTGGTCTTATTGTATACAGAGCGTTATTCTAGGCTGCCTTGGTCAACATCCTGATAGGAAGATGGCAAAAGTAAATGAGGTAATTGAGGAGGGTAGGAAAAGGGAATGGTTTATAAAGGTGTATGTGAGGTCAAGGGAAACCATCAAGGAATGATGAACATACATTGGAGACAGTAATGGCCTGGAGGCCCCTGGGGGAGACATTCTACCAGAGCTGGGCAGAGCTTCAGGACTGGAGTGCCAGGTGAGGTAGGAGAACAACCTGCTGCCACTCAAGGAAAGAAGCTGAAAGGCCGTCAACTGCCCGCACCTCCCACAATTCTTCTGTCCTCCTACAAGTAACTGAGCACAGGCAGGAGCCAGAGGAGAAAGCTTGCACTTGTCGAGGGTTATACAGTTCAGACTCCTGAGGATCTGAACAGGTGAAGCCAAACAGAGATGGAACTGGAGGGGCAGAGATATTCAGCACAGGGTGAAGTCCAAACTCCCTTCTTTAGACAGCAGAGCCAATGGTGCCTACTAAGAATTCTTGGAGCCAGGTTAAAATAAGAAAATTGAAGGAGATTCAAAATTAGAAGGGCAGCAAGCTATAGAGAGTGAGGATTCATACAGAGAGTGCTAGTAAATCATCTGAGTTAAGATTCAGGCAGAACTGTCAAAACCAAATGCAATATGACACAGATCCAGATTAAACAGGAGACTTTTGAATGAAAATTAGAAGATGGAGCAAAAGGTAATCCCTAAGACAATAGAGTTGGTAGAAAGGACTAATAAAGTATTATGGGATTTTCATAGATTTATTCATAGGTGAAGTATTGCTAAGGCTTCACATCTGGCTTGGGCAGAAACAAAACAACTAAAATATGATTCTTAATTTTAGGATCAGTCTAAAGTGCTAAAGGGAAAAGGACCAGATATAATTCAAAAGTGCAGTCCACCCCTTGATATATAGTCAGTCTAGCATCTCAGGTTGTCTGAGACCTCTTCTCTGATCCCAATTTTCATCTTTGAGAACCATTTCTGAAACATTTCCAGCAATGAGATCCTGAAATTCTTTGGCACTGCAAGGCATCAGCTTATAAAGTGGATTTTAAACACCCTTACATTTTTGTTATTCATTAATACCAGTACATTGATTACTGTGAGTTTCGGCTTTAATCAAATCTCCACACATAAAGCATGACTCCAATATTTATTTTCAATCACTATCAGCTCAATCAAAAAAAAATATCATTGCCACAAGCAGTAGTTACTCTAAAAATGGGTTTCCCCATTTCCTCCGCCCCATGGTGAGAGGCTTATTGCTCTCTCCGATGGTAATGCTTCAGCCCAGAAGCCTTCGATGACAAGAAATCCATCTCAGACTCTCTGAAGCAGGGATGGAAACTGAGAACCACAGGGCTGTAGTTGGCGCTGGCCCATCTGATCCAGGGTCTGAAAGGGCTCTGCCTTCTCTGGGTACTCTTGCGTTTGTTTGGTTCCTGTCTTAAGATTCTCAACCTCTCATGGGAAAGATGGTCACTTGCGAGGCCGGACTCTCATTGCTCCTCTTTATCAGCTCCTGAGACAATGTGGTACGCTCCTCAATCTGAGACGTGACACTCTGTGGTTGTCTCCCAGTAGTTCAGTGTTGGTCATATGTTCATCATTGTAGCAGCATGAGGCAGGAGGAAAGAGCTAAGGATTCTATTAACTGATGAAATTGTTGTGTTTCTCTCTATGTGCGTGTCTCTCTTTCATCACATGTCTGTCTAGAGATAGGTATTTTTACAAAGTGCTAGTATTTTGCATTATGATGATTTGAATTGAACTGGAAACTTGAACAAATAATGGAAATAAATGAAAAGGAATTCAGGGCACAGGCTTGCCCTTACTCCACCACTGTAATTAGTTGGAGCATTTTAACTCAAAAGCCCTAAACTGTAATCTTACTCTTCTCCTCAGGATCCTAAAGCCATAATAAATGTCACGAGGCCTCAATGCCCATCTTGTTAAATTGCAAAATTCCTCTTACACCCCTTCTTCCCTTCTGTTTTCTCTCACCTCCCAGTTTCTCAGTTAACTTAGCATGCAAACTTTCTCCTGCCAAGTGATTCAGCCCGGGGATGCTCACGTCTCTCAATGCTGCAAAGATAAATTTATTTGGAAGCTCCATGCCTCACCTAGAAAACTCTTCTAAGGATTGCAATCTCTTCCACAGTGCAGTTTGTTTAGCTTCCTACGAAATAATACATCCGTCAAGACTTTAAGTGAAACTGGCAGTAGAGAGAGGCTGGCTGCCTTTTCCTTGGCCCTGGCCCCTTCCCCTGTTGCACTTGTCTGAACCTCAATCTGTAAGCAAGGTTGTACTTACTGTTTTGCACAGAAACCAAAGCTGGGTAAGACCATAAGGATATAGCTACAGGCCAGACATTAGTCATATTATGCCATGATCACTTTGGTTCTCGGTGAAATTTCAGTTTTCCTAAGTGTTTTGACAATTACTGGAAGTTTCCCAAATAGAAAACAAGCAATTATAGTTTCCCAAGCAGCAATGGCCATGTGGTATTTCAAACTGTAATAACGTCCATGGGGACCTTATTGCCTGTTTATGTGTTCACTAAGTTGACACTTTGTGAGATGCACGTGTTCACATCTTTTATTTAAACCCACACATGGCTGTTAAAATGATGCATTGTGCCTGGCACTTTGACAGTGGCATCAGTCAGTCTGAGAACATGAGGCTGCTCCTTCTTTAATTCTGCTGACTCATCACCCTCGTCCTGCTTCCGGGAGGGATGCCTTCGGCCACTGTCCCCACCAGCCTGGACCTGTGGCAGGGACCCTCCTCCCTGTCCATGATTCTCTGGCCACATCTGATGTGGGTATTGAAGCCCATGCCTTCTTCTGGGGTTGAAACAGTCTTTGAAACTTGGCTCATTTTCTTCAAAGGTTGGGACCTACGGGATGTTTTTAGGTCTCATATAATCAAAGGACTTTGTAGACCACAGTTGTGGTTTCTTGGGCAATGCAATCTTCTCAAAATGCAGTCGGTTTGCTTTTGGTACCTTGTACCAGCAGCCACACGCTAAGTCCTTTGACAGGCAGGGTTCTCAAATCTGGAGTATTTCCTTGCTTCCTTGCATAGTACCTACTCCTCTGCACCGCCGCCATGGCCTCCTCTCTCTCGAGTCAGGGGCTCGTTCTGTGGGAGCCTCTGGAACTGTACGTGGGAAGTTTACACCCTTCACCTTCTCTTTGTCCCACATCTTTATTCAACTGGGAAGTTCCGTTACAACTCTCCTTCAACGACTCGCAATACGGCATCTCTGTTTGGCACCTTTGGACACAACAAGACTATAATTTCTATACTCTCTCTATTCCTTCAAATACTGCTAACTCCTGGCCAGTTCTTTTCTGAGAGATGTATTTGTAATACTCTTGCCAGAGGCAGCCCGTAATAGTCCATGTACACTAACGTTCTTGTTCTATCCAGCTTCTTCCCTGAAAACTTCAAGTTGAAGGCAACCATCCTGCCTCCCAAGTTACTAGAGGGAAAGTTTTTCTAGCGACTCTTCCCAGAATAAAATGGACAGCTGGTTCTTCGTATATCCCAGTCACTGGTATTGACTTTCTCGCTACCTAAGCATGAAATCAGTGCCAGATTCCAGCTTTCCTTTAAAGCAGCCAATACAAAAGTCCCAATTTCTTTCTTAGTTAGAATACTGTTTTAGTTACTTTTCGCTCGTTGCCGAGACAAAATACCTGACACCCAAAATTAGGGAAGGAAAGGTTTATTCTTACAGTTTCTCGGGAGTTTCAGTCCATATTTAAGTTGGCTTCAAGATAGCGTGGCATGGCAGGCCTGCTGTTCATGGCGGCTGCAAGCTGCAAGGCGTGCTAGCGAGAGAGACAGAGAGGCGGAAGAGCAAGCAAACAAGAGGAAGACCCGCCTTCCCTTACATTGTATGTTGGCTCCACCCCTGGGCGGGTACAGCAAACCGAACACAAGCAAGTGCCAGACTTAGCCCCATCAAAAGTATGTGAGGACTTGGGGGCACATAGCATACCCCATACAAATATACTCTGCTGTGTAATAGTAAACACACCTTCAAATCACAAAACTTTGACACAACAGTTTTATTTCCCATTTACTTCTCAGTGAAAACAGGCTGGCCACTGGTTTTCCATCTTGGTGGGATCCCATGCTGAACTCAGATTCGCAGGTTGCCACAGAAAAGGAAGAAGGACCGGAGGGTGCACAAAAAGGCTCCCAAGGCCAGGTTAGGGAGGGTGGTTGCATCGCCATTGCCTGCACTCCCTGCCTGGGACCCAGGCACTGTGCCTAGGAGAGGTCCATTTCTGAGATGAGACCCAGAAGAACTTGTATTAATGTCTTTCCCACTGACTTAGCATAGTTGAAGGCAAATCTTGCAAAATTTAGAGGAGCTAAAATAAAACACTGCACATCTAGCTGTAGGGCTGTCTAGGAAAGACTGCTTTTCTGCAGACTCCAGAAGAGAGAGATGCATGGAACACATAGCATTCACTCTGCTCCCAGCAGCTGCAAGCTCAGGGGTAGGGGCACGGATTCTGCTTTCACTGTCTTTTGGCCATGGGATCTTAAACACATTAGTGAAGCCTGTGCTCAATTTCCTTCTTTACAAAATGAAAAGAATAAAAAAGAATTGTGACTTCAGAAGACTACAAATATATATTAATATATGCATATAATATATTAATATATTATATCCAATTAATATACATCATATGCATATATGTTAATTAGGAAACCTCTTGCATGCAGGTAAGTACAGTAGACATTTACATAAATGATGCATAGAAAGGCACTGACGGGTCAGCACAGGGACCCCAGCTCATCAGCACATGTGCCATTTTTTATGAATCCTACTGACCAGAATGACAGATGTACATATTTTAATTCTATCCCACCCATCTTTAAGGCCACCGTGCTGTGTATTCTCATGACTCATTGGTGCCATTTTACTTTAATGCATTTAGATTTGGCATGATTTATTTTAGATTTTATGCTAAGCAAATGGAAAAAGTTATTAATAAAAGTCCTCTGTATGGGCCTAGTCTGGTTCTCACCTATGGAATATTCTTCCTAAATACCATAGAGGAATTACAGGATTAATGATTGCCAGATTTATCAGGAACCCCCTTTATGAGAAAATATTGTCTTTTATCCATAAATTAATTTTACAAAAATTTAATGAGCCCTTAGTATGTGCCAGAACAAGCTAAGCAAACAAAAAAATTGTAGCTAATTGATTCTCCTTACAGTGGTAGGAGTATATTATGTGCCTTGGGAGGAAAGCCTATTATTCATATTTTTATGAATATGAAATTCAAGTTTGAAAAGGGATCTTAAATGTTCAAACTTAGCAAAGGAAATGATACAGGCAATTTGCATCCAGGACTGTCTCCTGGCAAAGCTCACACTTCTTCCTTCTCTTTCCTGTTGTTCAGGCACTCAAAATGGGTAAATCAAGGAAAGTTTAAAAATAGGAATGACTAACAAAAATGTGGGCAAAGGATGGAGAAACAGAGATGATGTAGTACACTAGGGTTGATAAAAATTGAGTACCTTTACCACCCCCAGCCTGAAAAGAAAAGAGGGAGGGGTCACAGGAAATGAGAGAGAGAGAGACAGAGACACAGAGAGAGACAGAGACACAGATACAGAGAGGGACAGAGAGGCAGAGACAGAGACAGACAAACCACCCCTCAGAAAGTGAACTCGGTCCAGCCGATGTGGAGGTACCAAAGAGACTGCACAGGGAAGAAGACCAGGCGAGGACTACTCAACGCTTGCCTTCCTTTGATCTCCCTGAATGTTCTCATTAACCAAAACAAGTAAAACTAGAGATCAAGAGAAAAATAAGTGCAAGTAATAAATAAGTAGTGTTTCTCATTTAACAAGCAAGCTATGTTCCTGCAACTACATTGTTAAATAAATTGATTGTTAAATGAGGACTCACATATAGCATGCACATTACAATACACAGAACAAAAAAATGGTGAAGGGAAATCCCAACTTGATGACTTTTTTTTATTTGCATAACTCTCACAGTCAGTCTTACAGAACATAAAGCTAAAATATTGTACAGTACCATATAGTCAGCAAAAATTACAGTACTGTATAAACAAGGTGTACTATTAAAAAAAAGACATTGCGGCTCTATAACCTCTTGGTCATAAGCCTAAACAGTCATTAAACAGGTAGGTCATTAAATGAGGAATATCTGCTTTTGTAGTTCAGCCTCCCAAGTAATAGATGAGTAAATGAGAAGGAAGCATAAATGTGAGTGTTTTGAACAAATCCAAAGAGAAAATGCAGTGCATGATTCTGAGGTTGTATCAGTTAGGGTTTGCTAGAGGAACAGACTCTCGCTATATATACATATTATATTATATCAAGGCTATACAAAGTAGGTTTAAAATGACTGCCTGCAGAATCAGGTGTAGAAGAATACAAAATGGCCATCTGCATGCTGGTGGCCTGGAGGATCCAACTGAAAGTCAGAGGCTCAGAGGGCACCACAGAGTCTGATGTGATTCCCTATCAGAAGGCTGAAGGGTCTACTTTGGAAGGTGGCAGAATTTGTAGCTAAAGGCCTAAAGGAACTGGAGACTAATATTCAGAAGCCATGGTGAAGACCTGAGCTCTTCTGAAAACCAAAAGATAGACTTCTTTTTGCTTTCCCTTTTTATTCCATTCAAGCTACAAGCCTATTGGTTGGTGCCACCCACATATAGGAGTGGGTCTTTCCTCCTGTCAATCATCCACAGACATACCTAGAAGCATGCTGTACCAATCTGCTAGGTGTTTCTTAATCCATTCAATTGATATCACAATTAACTATCACAGAGACAGTAAAGAAAATGGCCAGAATAACCGTTAAAAATGATATACTCAACCAACCACAAAGCACCTTATTGAAAATCACATCAGTTAAGATTTTATAATTGTATTGAATGATCCTGTGTCTCCCCAAGGACTCATAATTTGGATGAAGCTGAGTCTGGCATTTGTGATTGGTTTGTTGTCTAGCACTGGGATTGGTGGTGTGAGTGCTGCATCCGCCCAGGGGTGGAGCCGACATACAGAGTAAGGCGGGAGGAATGCGGCCTTTCCTCTCTCTCTCTCTCTCCCTTTCTCTCTTGCCTGCGTGCCTTGCTGTTTGGCGGTGGCCAGGAATGGCTGCCATGCTACCTTGGAGCCAACTAAGTATGGGCCAGAAATCCCCGAGAAATTGTACGAAATAAACATTTCCTTCCCTACTTTTGGGCGTCAGGTATTCTGCCTCGGTAACGAGTAAAAAGCAACTAAGACAATAGTAAATCCAACTTAATATTCACAGAAACAGTTCTCTTTTATCATGAATATTAGCTCATCTTATTAATATTGATTTTGTTCCAGGAAGACAGGTGGTTGAGCATAATAGGTTTGGGAACAAATTCGTGTGACTGCAGCACCCACATCAACGGATGGTAGCCGAGGCACGCAGGTGGGACACAGACGCCTCCCTTCTGCAGGATTTCAAGACCACTGGAGAAGGTGACTGCGACTAAGTGACAAAGCACATGAGGGAAACCAGCAAGTCAGACTTAGAGGGAAGCGAAGAGAGTTCCAAGTGAAGATTTACACTGCGTGTGTGGCTATTTTTGCTCAATCCCAGCAAACCTGAGACAGAAGTATCTGACTAACGCATTCTAAATCATTTTTCCTACCAAATCTTCCTTTCAGTACCAACGGCCTTCAGCTTCTTATCGAAGCTGTCACTGGGGCTTAACATCTGTGTGGTCCTCATATCTGAAAACTTCATAGATCAGCGTCTCGCGCACTGTGGGCTTGGTTTGCTTCAGCGGACCAGTTTTTCAGGCACATAAATGATTAATGGATCCTGTGAGGTGAACTAGCAGCTTGTTTGGTAGTTCTGACCTGGGTCCTTTAAAACTCATTACTGGTACCTATTGGACCTTGTCTAATGGATTTAAAATAGATTTCGCTCCTGTTAACATGATTTTGCTCTTATGCAGTCTTGCTTTTCATGTCCCTTGCTTGTGTGCTGTTACTTGTCATTGTTAGGCACCATCAATAGACTTGTATTTTTTTTTTAAGTCAATATTCGGGGCAACAATTCATCAGGTTCCATTTAGAAAAGAAAGCACATAGTGGAAAGTACAAATCTACTTGTGTGCACAATAGTTTTTCTACACAATGGCCTTTTGACATAAGTAAGCACCCTTTGAAAGTAGAATTTATGTTTTTAATACTGCAAATGAAGCTGGGTCAAACACTAAAATACTGCCCTGAACTATGTCCCTTAGTGGACACTGGTCTTTTTGTTTGTTTGTGTTCAAGGTATTTTCCACATGCTTATGATGAGGTTCCAAACATGCTCTGCCTCTCTCTGTCCATGGGACATGTTCCAGGCTGGCCAATCAGATGTATCTCTTTCTCTAATGACTCTGATTGGTTCAGCCATAGGCATGTGACTCAAGAACAAGGCCAATCACTTTTTTCCCAAGATTTAACATGTAGTCTTTTGGAAGACACCATATATCTTCCTTCCTCTGGAGTAGAAACAGTAAAGATGACAGAACTAATACTGACACCCTTCTGACAAGATTAAAGAAATCTATAGAAGGAAACAACAACTCATGAAGGTAATCATCTAATTTAACACAGGAAGGAAAAGAAATGCTATTACCAATCCTTTCCCTACTGAATATAGTGTAATATCTAGAATCTCCTTGTATTTCCACATGACTCAGTTTTGCTAATTTAACTTTAGCCTGCAGGTTTTAGACACCTCATAGTAAAAAAGGGCAGGGAACCCCAATCAATATGCCCAAGATTGCACTCTGTTGAGGAAGAAAATCGGGGTTAACAGAAGGAGAAATAATTGTGACTAACTGGGAAGAAAAAAAACAAATAAGTAAAAAGGAAAATGAAAATCAAAGCCATAGAGATAAGCCACCCCATCTTATCAAAAAACAAGTTGCAATCAAACTTAGTGTTTGCTTAAAGAATTAAAAAAGAAGAAAGACAGATGGTGTTTTTTAAAGATTTGCAAAGCTTTATGGTTTTTAGTTTCATGATTCCAGGACTGATGATATCCACAGCTAAGAAATGTTATAGAGGGTCATTCCGGGAAATTGGATGCATTAACAAGCAGGTCTCCAGGGAATAAATGGAATTGCACACTGAAAAGTGGCAAATGTAATACATGCATACTCCTAACTGCGTAGTACTCTGAAAACACAATGTTTATGGCAAGAACTTCTCAGGACTCTGTCACTAAGGATGACAAAATATGGCAAATTTAAAGTAATACCCTTCTGTACATGAAGGCAATCTTTCTGTTATTGACAGGTTAAGCATTGTATTTGTTTAAGGAAGTCTTATTTATAAGAGGAGGCAAATTAAGTGAAAGTGTAGAAAGAAAGAAATGCGTACAGTTAGATCCTAAGACTTCATGAACAAAACCCTAACTGTATGGAAAAACACTACAAAAAATCAACAACTGGGATCTCATCTTATTAAAAAGCTTTTGCATAGCAAAAGAAATCACCAACAGAGTAAAAAGACAATTCACAGAGTGAAAAAAAAATTGAGCCAGTTGCTCCTCAGACAAAAGACTAATATCTAGAACAGACAGGAAATTGAAAAAAAAATCAGATCCCCCAAATTCAAAGACCCAATCCAAAAATGGGCATCTGAGATGAATAAACACCTCTCAGATGAAGAAATACAAATAGCAAATAAATACATGAAAAAATGTTCAGCATCACTGGTCATTCAAGAGATGCAAATTAAAACACTGAGATTCCACTTCACCCCAGAAAGAATGGCTGTCATCAAGAAAACAAACAAATGCTGGAGGGTCCATGGGAAAAAGGAATCCTTCTTCACTAGTGGTGGGGATCTAGACTGGTGCAACCACTGTGGAAATCAGTGTGAAGATTCCTCAAAAAACTAGGATGAGAGGTCCCATTTGACTCAGCTATTCCCTCTCTGGGTATCTCCTCAAAAGAATTAAAAACATCATACCACAATGATGTGCACCCATGTTTATAGCAGCACAATTTGTAATAGCTAAATCTTGGAAACAACCCAAATGCCCATCAGGTGAGGAATGGATAAAAAAGATGTGCTTTTTTAATATAATGGAGTACTACTCAGCCATAAAGAAGAATAAACTTGAGACCTTATAGCTAAAAGAATGGACCTTAAGACCATACTCTAAGTGAAATAAATCAAGCAAGTGTGTAAACATTGCATTGTCTCTCTGGTGTGGGAAACTGAAAAAATAAATAAGAAAAACATGTACAATAGATAGCATGAAATAGGAAGAAATTGTTCAAAAGGCAAAAGGAACTAGGGAGGAGGAAGGGGGAAAGAAGGAAGAGAAAAGAAAAAATGAGAAAAGAAGGATAAAATGGAAACAAATCTTTTCAAATGAGGAGAAGAAGAGTTGTAGGAAGGGGAACAGAATGGGAAAAAAAAAGAATCAAGATATATCATGCTCAGATACAAATCCCCCATGATGAATGTGATCATTATGCATATCTAAATGGTACCAATAAACTTAATAATAATTTCTAAAAAAAATAAATGAGTGACTGTCTTTTAACCCAAAGTTATCAGGTAATACAGAATTTCATTGAAAGATGTATAGATTAATGGAACTTTCCTAAATCAGTGATCAAATTCTTAAACAATGTGAGGTACTACTCTGAATGAAATTATTTTTATATAATTAATTATTATATTTTCACCCACTCCAACAAATAAGCATATGAAAGAGAAAAAGAAATCCTCACAACTCTCCTACTAGGTAAGTAAAAGTTTATCCCCATTCTCCAGAGATGGAAATAACCTAATTCTCAGAGATTCTATAAAATAAATGGAAGGGATGTCAACCTTAGTTTGCATATCTTTTCATATGAGTAAAGGAAAAAATGGAAGATCGGAAGAAAAGGAAGGAGGAAAGGAGGGAGAGAGGTAAAGAAAGAGGTCTGAAGATGCGGCTCAGTAATAGAGCATTCGCCCAGCTTGTGTGAGGCCGAGTTTCATCCCCAACTGAGGAAGAGAAAGAACAATTGGAGAGAGAGACAGAGACAGAGACAGAGACAGAGACAGAGACAGAGACAGAGACAGAGAGACAGGGAGAGACAGAGGCAGAGAGAAACAGAGAATGAATTATTCCTGGTCGGCCCTTGTTAAACGCATAGCAGTGCAATCTTTCAGTTAGAAATTAGGTTACAGCACCTGTTACCAGGCGTGGCCCTACAGTATATTACTGGAATATATTCCATTGGTGGTTGATTTCTTTGAACTTTAGACTTGGTTTTTGTATCGCGTAGGACGAACAGAAAATCACAAATAGCACTTAGTTATTCTTAGCATATTTAAATATGCTTGGAATTCCACAGAATCATGCTAAATTTAGGTATAAGAGGTGGAAAACAAAAGTCTATCACAGACAAAGGCAAAGCAAGGTGGACTCATCCCTTGCCTTTTATAAAATAAAAACCCAAAGTTTACTAAGCCGGGAATCAGGTTCTAAAGGTAACTAAGAAGTAGGCCAAACAGATTTAGTACATGCAAGAGCTAAGTACAACAGCCTTGTGTGCCGTCTCGAGGAGAGAGTGGTGGTCAGGTGTTACACATAGCTCGCATATATTTATGAAATGTATTTTAAAACATATTCACATAAAATAAACCCATGAAATGAACTGATCTCAAACAAGCGGGGCACCACGCGGAGCACGCTTCACTGACCCGCGCGGGGCCCCAAACAAGCCTGCAGCCATGAGAGCCACGGTTTCCCCACTGCGCAGAGGAAGAGCGGAAGCTGACGTTTGCCCAAGGTTACGCAGAGCGCGCTGGGAGCCTCACTGGCGCGGGCGTCTGCCTCTCTGTCCTTGCTTATTCACTGCTCTGAAGCCGCTTTCACTGCCGCCCTGCTTCCTGATAAGGGCACCTTGGCACCTGGCCCACACGCAAAAGCTGCAAAGGTCGGGCTGGGGCAGAGAAACCAGGCACGTTAATGACCTGGGTGAAACTTGAGCTAATCAGAGGCCAGCAGGGGCTGGGTTTCACAGTTCCTTAGGAGCCTGAATTGCTGGAGCTTGGCCTCCACTGGACAGGACACAGTGGAAGGAAGGGAAGGCCTTATGTCCTGGGAGAGTGTGTCTTAAAGACGCATTGAGATTTAGGGAGGTGGCTTCTTCGTTATTTCTGGTAAGAAATGGTGAGTTTGAGGTACCTGCTGTTGGGGTGGAGCTATCCAGTAGACAAGCCATAGCCAAACTGGGGAGCGGGAGCGAGGTCAGCCTGGAGAAGGAGGCGGTGAGGGCGGTTAGTCCAGGGAACTGGAGGGCGTTATCAAATCCCAGTGAACGCGCCAGGGGTGGGAAGAGCGGAGAACGAGGAAGTGAACTCCGAAAAATCACCACATCTGGAGGTTCTGTCCTTGCCTCGAGATCAAGGCTAAACATTTTTATAGTAAGAAATTACGTTCAGATTCCAATCAAATATTTGGATAAGTATAAGTAAGCGTAATATATTAAAATATAGTGTATATTATCACAGTATGCATTATGTATGTTATATATCCATATATGTAACACAAAATTAGCAACTGTGTGAATATATGAATGAATCATATGGATAAGTAATTTCATACAATAAAGTAACATAAATGATGTTTATAAGTACATATGAAATTATAAAATATCAAAAACTGCAGATATTCTACTCTTAGATCTAACATTTGTGTGGTTGTCCTATTTAGTAAGTGACCTTCTTTAAATAAAACGGTGATAATATGTGTTTGGTTTGATTTGTGATTTTTATGGACTTATTGAGGTAAAATGAATGTACACTACAACAGGCTCATTTTATGAATGATTTGGGGCAATTCTGTGCAGCTACCCTCTTTGTCAAAGTACAGGATAGTTTCATTCACTCGAAAAGTTTTCTGTCATACTATTCCAGTCAATGCCCCCAACCTGTGAAAAACTCTGCTCTGATTTCTGTAACTATGAATTCATTCTCTACATGGGGCTTTGATGTTCAAACCTCCTCTGATCATTTTTACAAGTTTCATGGGCACGCATTTTCTCTTCTCTTGGAAAAACCCATAAGCAGAGAATGGCTAAAGCATGAGGAAGTGTGTGTTTAACTTCATGAGGACGCAGCAAGCGTTTCCTGCCGTGCTGGTTTTGCTTTAGACCCCCACCTGCCGTGGATGTAAGCTCCAGCTTGCTACCTGTCTTGCTGGCTTTTGGGTGTGTTGACTCTTTTCATTTAGCTTCTAGCACTTGGGAATGACACCTCTTTTTTTTTTTTCAAAATGTTCAACAATTTTTTGGGCGTTTATGGGTCATTGTTATGTCTTTTGTGAAGTGTCTGCTTACAACTCTTGCCCACATTTTATAATTCAAAAGTTTTATTACTAATTTATGAGTTTTTTACATATTCTAGATACAAGTTCTTTGTCAGATACAAGTTATACAAATATTTTCTCCCAGTACCTAGCTTCTTAAAATTTTTCTCAGTGATGTCCTTTGAAGAATACAAATTTAAAATTTTAATAAATAAGATTCATAGTTTTAATAATCAGTGTTATAAGTGACCTGAACAGTTTCTGCCTATCACAATTAGCAAAGATACTGTTTTCTTCTCAAAGCTTTATAGTTTTAGCTTTAAAATTTAAAGCCATGATTTGTCTCAACCTAATGATATGAGGTAGATATTTTCCTCTATAGACTATCTAGATTTTCTAGAACCACTTATTTAAAAAGACAGAAATCTTCACCATATTACTTGCTTTAACACTTTTAAAAAAATTAAATGTGCAGATCTATTTTTGGATTTTCTGTTGTCTTCCATAGACTCTGTCCATTCCTAGACAATACCATGCTATCTTGATTGCTGTAATTGTACAGTGAGTATTAAAATCAGCTGGTGCATGGTTTCCAACTTCAAGTTTTTTAAGCAATTTTAAGTCCATCAAAACTCCATACACATTTAAAATCAGGCTGTCACTTTTACAAAGAAAAGAAAAACCTGCTGGGATTATGTCTAGGATTGTGCTGATTCTATTAATTGAATTATTTGGAAAGAGCTGACACCTAAATAGTATTCACTAGACTTTGAATGTTTTGATATACTTTCATCATTTACATTATATGGGTCTGGAACATACTTTTGTTAGATCTATCCACTAACTTTTTTGGTTTTTAAAATTTCATAGTAAATACCGTAATATTCTACAAATTACATTTCAGAATTTTGCACTGCTAGTAAAGTGATTTTATTGACTTGATTTCCTGTATCCTTGCTAAATTTATTAGTGATAATAAGGGTATGTATCCCTTTTATCTTCTATATAATCTTTGAAGAATTTAAGTTTCAAAATGTTATCTGTGACTAAAAAGCTCTTCTCTTTTTCTAATCTGTATGTCTTTTATTTCCCTTTCTTCCCTTGCTTTTCTGGTTGGTGCTTCCAAATCAATGTTGGATAGCTGTGGCTAGAGTCGATCTCCTATGCTTATTTCTCATTTTAGAGATAAAGTACCCGGATAAAGCTACCATCAGATTGAGGGCATTCGCTTCATTCAGTATCGAGTGTCAAGTTTCTGTGTCAAGTATTTTGGTGTCAAGGTTATGCTGGCCTCATAAAACAAACCAGGAAGTGTCCCTCTGTTTTCTGGAAGAATTTTATATTGTTATTACTACTTCCTTTATTAGTGTTTAATAGAATTTAGACATTCTTTCACCAAACAGACCTGGGCATATTTTGTAGAAATGGATATATCGATACAGATATAGATATAGATACAGATATAGATATAGATTTTTAAAATATATATATATATTTAAAATCTTCACTGTGATGTTATTAAAGTTACCTATTATTTGTGTGTTAATTTTAATGCTATTTTTTAATGTGTTAGGCAAATTTTCAAAGTTCTTGGTAAAATGTTTTTCAAAATATTCCCTTACTGGAAGAGATGCAGATATTCAGCAACAGTCCCTCAGTCTTTCAGAATATCAGTGTTTGTGTCTCTGTCTCTGTCTCTCTCTCTCTCTCATTCTTCCTAGTGACTTATCAGCTCTTTCTGAAAAAAAAAAAGGACAAAACTTTGACTTTGCCAATTCTTTATACTTTTTATGTATTGCTTTTTCCTCTTTTTTAGATAGAACTTTCCATCTTTATTGCCTATAAATGCAGGAGACATTCTAACCATTCTCAGTGGCTTTTGCTGCTTGGCCTGGTCAGGTAGATGATTTCTTTAAACTTAATTAAGTTATTGGTACTGTTTCGGTTTCTATAATGATCACATTCATGATAGGGAATTTGTGTGTACACATCTAAACTTGTCTCCTCCTCTTCTGTTTTACAGGGAACTGGTGAGCTCCTTGTCTTAAAGCCTAGGTTGTCTTGCATTAATGTAGACACATTAGTTTTTTAAACCTGAAGTTTGCATGGTGTAGCTTTTTCCACCATTTTTCTGTGTACTTTTTTCAGATTTTATTTGTTCACTTGTACATGTTTGTAGTACGTGACGATTCCATGCCTTGTGCGGAGCCAGGACTTGCACATACATCTTCGTTCTCTTCTCATGCCCCTCCCTGCCTGTCCCCCGTCCTGCTCTGTCTCTTGATCTTCCTCCCATTTTTTTCTTTTGCTTTTTATTTATATTTTGGATTTGCCATGTCTGATTATATATTTAAAGTTGTCTTTCTTTTATTATCTACTCTGACAATCCCTGCCTTTTAGTTAAGAGATAATTATTAAGATTGGGTTAAAGCCCACCCCCTACCCACCAATGTCACATTTTCACTTCTTTTGCTTCTTTCATTAACCCAGTAGTCCTTAGCATTCTGTTTCTTCTCTTATATTGACCTTTTGCGAGGTGTGATTTAAAGATATGGCGAATGTTTAAATTTTAAAAATTATTACAGTAAGATGCATTTCCATTAATCCCCTTCAAACCACTCCCTCTCTCTCTTTTTGAACACACTTACCCCATCGTTCTTGCCACCTTCTAAAGCCGTGCAGGAGGTCCTCTTCCGTGATTATCTCCGATTTTGCTGCCATGGCTGCATCGATGTCCTGAATTAGTTCAAAAGGTTGACCTTTTGTGGTCATTTGGACTGCGGGAGGAGCCAGAAAACCACAGCGGCAGGCCTGGTGAATAGGGTGGAGGGGGACGTGGCACCGTCAGGTTTTCACGAGCCTGCTTTTCTGTCAGATCGCACCTGAGAGCGGCATTCGCCGTGCTTCTTATACCTCATAAAGACAAGAAAAAGGACGTTCCCAACTGCTTCAGAAAGGGGCAGGAAGGACGTGATCAGTGCGTTTAAAGTGAAGGGGAAGATGCTGAAGGGAATTAATAGCAAGCTGTCTTTTACTGAAATACATTTTTTTAAGCTTAAACATTCATTATATATTTTGATTACTCCTTTTAGCTCAACTTTTTTGTCTTTTGCAACAGTGACTGAAGTAACATGGCATAGTTCTTGAACAGTTTCCCTTGTGATATTTTACCCCTTCATATCTAATGTAAGAATCTGATGCAGTATAATTTCATCTACTGCCCTCCTGTACTGTTGGCCATTGTATCATAAACTCTATACCCGCAGATGACATAAACCTCACAGTCTACTGCTGCTAGGTTAACAATTGTCTTTTTAAAGAATTAAGAAAAAAAATCTCTTATATTTTTTCAAAGTCATTGGATGTCGCCATCTTGGAAGACAACTGTCATTTGGCCGAACAGATCTCCTGGGCTCAGGTGACCACTGAGGCTGACAGCTGAGGATCTGTGTTTGTGGCTTTCCCAATCACTGGGGTCTTCTCCTGATTTCCGAACGGGATCCACATCACATATTACAGTTTCAACCATAAACGCCAAATAATAGCAAGGAAAATTAGTACTTGTTATGTGTTTCGGTGAGATCACCTTAGTCCTTGAACTTTAAATTGTGACTGTTGGCTTGAGATAACACATTTTTATCATAAAGTTATATAAAGATTAGCTTCACATGTTCATTTTACTAGTTTTTAGATCAGAACTAATTTATAAATATAGTCAAACGCTTTTCAAAGGTCTGAGAGCACCATAGATTTTTCTCTTTGCTTTATTAATAAGATTAATAATTTCAATAAGCTTTCTAATGGTAAATTATCCCAAAATTTCTGGAGTTTTTCTTTCTTTTTTTTTTTTTTTTTTTTTTTTTTTTTTTTTTTTTTTTTTTTTTTTTTTTTTTTTTTTTTTTTTTTTTTTTTTTTTTTTTGTACCAGGAATCGAACTCATGACCTCATGCATTTGCCAGGCAGGCACTTGTGCCACTGAGCTAAACCTCCAACTATTTCTGGAGTTTTTAAGAGAATTACCTGTATTTAACTGGATACATTATTTCAGATTTTTGCATCTGTTTTAAGAAGTTAAACTGATCTAATTTTTGATCTTGTATTTGCCAAGCTTTGGTATTTGTTAGATTAATTTTGTTTAGGGACAAGGATTTTTCCTGTGGCTGGCAAAGTAATAGTCCCTCAATGGTAGCCATATCGTAACCCTCAGAACAAGAAAGTATGAGTATGTTCACGGGCAAAAGGGCTTTGTAGGAGTGACTCTGACAAAGATCTTGAGATGGAGAGAGAACTCTGGATTATCCTGGTGGTTCAATGCAATGACAAGGGTCTTCTCTCCCAAGAAGGGGTAGGAGGTCCGGAGCAGAGAGAGAGTTGCTGACTGTGAAGGTGTGGAAGGAGCCAGAGCCAGTGAGTGTGCACACGCGAGCTGGCAGAGCCCCGGGTGACCTCTCACCTCCACCCTTCTGACGGCGAACAGCCCCCCGGCAGCCTGGCTGTTAGCCCAGAGAACCCCTCTGCAGGTTTCTGAACTTAGGGCTGGGAGATAAGTTTGCGCTGCTTTATCTCGTGGAATGTGCTGTGAGATGTCACAGCAATGTAAGCAACCAACCCACTTGCTTCTCTGGTTTTCAAAACTGGCTCATTTTAACAACACAATGACAAATGTAACACACGGCAGTCTCCACATTCAGGCCAAGTTGCCACGGAAGTCTGTATTGATCTAATTATGATTCCCGGTGATGAGATCCCTTGAGGCAGAAAATTTTTCCCAATGAACAGTTCTTAAAAGGGGACGGGGAGGGCAAAAGGGTGTGCGTTTGCTGTGTATTGGGGGGTAGGCATGAGCAATTACTGGCAAGAATATTTTTGATTTAAAGTGATCACCTGCAATTGACAAAGGTTTCCAGGAACCTAAGAATATTTGCCATTATGAAACTTGTTGAATTTTTTTTTAATTTAGTGTATAATTGATGTGGTGAGAAGCCCATCTTGTTGTTCCAGTGTCTTTCAGACAGGTCCAGGCAGCACAGAGCAGCCCCTTTCTACAGACCTGAAGCACCGTGCCTGCCCCTCAACACCACACGCCTCATTCCCCTGTGCCTCGGCTTGGGTCCATTTTCATTCTGAAAGGATGGGAAAGGCACCCCAGTAACGTTTGTGCACTACACCAAGACTCTACCTGTGCTTACAGCTGTTATTAGCATCTCCACTGACTTAACTGAGTGCCTAAAAAGAATCCGTAGGATGAAAGCGAGTTTTCTGATCTTTGGTCTTGAATCACAACAAAAGCAGTAAAACATGTGGGATCGACCCAACACTTCTTCATATATATATTTATATATAAATATATTTTTACTTCCTTGTGTCAGGAAAGAGGTAATGCCTTACCAAGAATGTAGACTAACTGGTCTGATTAGTTCTGTATTTTTTTATTATTTTCATTTTAGTTTAATGAAAAGGAGCAGAAAGCAAATGTTTTCTTTAATTTCGATTTCATTAAAACCTACATGTCTGATACTTCAGTTAAACGTTGAAAAATACATTACAGAACACTTGTTTCATTTAGAAGGAGAAAGGGAAAGACAGGCTTAAAATAAGTTTGCAATGGCAATACATACTCTAATTAAGGAGTTACTTTTATTACCAAACTATTACACCTGGTTCATATAACTTTCCATATACATTTAGTCTTGGAACTAAAAATTTCTTACACATTTTCCTTCCCAAGAATATTTTTGCCAAGTATGTATTATAGTAATTTTTCATTTTCATTTAATTTGAGAATCAGGTCTGAAAGGAAAAGCAACCCTTATATTATGAATTTTGCTGTCCTTTTTAATTTTCTTGAGAAGTTACTGTCCTGTTAAATCACTGCACAAAAACATCTGCTGTGTGCACCACAATGCTGAGACCCCAAGCATAGAAATATGCATGACACAGCCCACCTTGAGACATACTTTTAAAAGCACACACACAAAATGTATGAGAGATGTTTAAAATATTTAGCATTTAAATCTCAAAAGCTACATACTCAATGTTAGATGGTTTTTCGGAGAATTTACAGATTTAAAAGATATTTATATAAAGGCAAAACTTTCCCCTCTAAGGACTAGGATTTAAAAAGACTTATTTACATCGATGCCCCCTCTATTTTCAGGAGGAAATTCATTTAACTTTGCCCAGGAATGTGCCAGCTTTAAGTTAAAACTCCATGTTCCCAAATCCAAGAAATTGTCTTTTTTGTAATTTTAATTTTTGTTGGTACACATTGGCAGTACAGAATGATTCCATTTGTCACAAGGAGTCGGAACGCACACAAATCGCATCTCGGTTATTCTTACGCCCCCCTCCCCTCCCTCTTGTGTCACTACATACAGTTATCAGTTACTTCACAATGTTTAGGTAATACACAGAATGAAGGTGTACGCTTGAGTTTGATTTATCTGTCTGTTTGCAAAGGCAACAGGAGAATTCAATGCCTTACAGAATCCAAACAGCCAAGAAATGCAAGTCATCCAGTCACCTGGTTATCAGGAAAGATTTCTCCAGCCATCATCTCAGCCGTGTAATTCCACACCCCAGCCTAATCACAATGAAATGTCAGCTGAACACACGCAATTTATAAGTGCTGATGGAAAAATAACTTTGAATCTTTTTTTGCTTTGAGTTTTATATTGATATTTTTCAACCACGCTGAATTAATATCCATTTTTATACTGATGTAGATTAAACATTTCATGACACAAGGGAAAAGTATTATATCATTTGCTTTTTCAAAATGCTGCTGTTAAAGTAATTTGGAACCTAATGCAAATGCATTAGCTCATTCTAAATATGGTATATTTTCCTTTTATATAACTAAGACAAGAACTGATGAGCCACGGCTGGCTTTCAAAATCGTACTATCTCATTGACTGAAAGAAGTGAGATCTCCATTTCAACCGGGTCACTCAGGTTCACGTCGTAGTATTTCAAATTCTGACACATTCTGAAACTATTTAATACACTGAATTTGTGACAAAATAGTCAAAATAGAAATCTTGGATTGATAATTATCTCAGGACCTCAGTGAAGAAGTGTTAAAGAAAAACTCCAAGCAAAGTAATTCTATTTATTCTTAATGTTTGTATGATAATTAGGAGCAATAAATAGAATCTATCATTCTCACTATGGGATAGAGTATCTGTGCATGACTATCTCATACACAGGCAGACTTTGGCTTAAGGGAGCTACTGATGTAATTCTGCTTTTCTCAACAATAAAAGTGCCCCTTTCTCCACCTGGTCTCTCCTCGTCTGTGCGTGGTTTAATTTTCCCATCCTGCTAAGGAGCCAGAAGCCTAGGATGCCATCACAATGCCCGTTTCCTTCCTCCCTTCCCTCACAGGAATTGTCATCAAGTCTTATTTGGCAATGGCTGCATTTTCACTCACTGTCCCTTCTGTATTCACTCGGACTACCCTTCACCAAATGACCTTTGCCCCTTTCCTGAAGCCACACCTCACAACTGTGCTGCCCACTCTTGCCCATTCTCAGTCCACACAACATTAAAAGTGAAATTAACACACATACTGAGATCACTTACCTGTTTCAAAGCCCTACAATGATCTCCTACTGCCCTTGGAAGAAAATCTGTATTTCTAGCCTTAGCCTTTGTCATCCTTCATAATCTAGCTCACCTGTCGTTCAGACTTATTGCCTGCGTCTGTGGACATACTGCTGGCCCTGTTTCCTAGGATTCTGCAAAAAGACAAAACTTCCCCTAGAGTTTCACACAATCACCCCTTCTCCCACCCAAATTTCTCCCTCTTTTTGCCTTGTTAAGTCTCCTTCTCAGAGATGCCTTCCCTGAAGCAGTTACCTTCCTTCTGGCATTTATGAGGACTCACAATCACTTGCGTCTGTACGGTTTGGATGGGTTGCACCAAAAAAGCCTAAGAAGCCCGTAGCCCGAGGGTCCTGTTCACATTTGTGTTTCTAGTTCCTAGAGTCCTGTCTATAACAAATTAATGTTAAGTTAGTACCAGTTATGGAGAGTCATTTATGAATTTGTTAAATATAAGTGAGGATATTTTGTTTCAGTGGTCCTCTTTTTTGGTACAAGGAACTGGTTTTGTGGAAGACAGTTTTCAATTTTTCCGTCTTTCCATAGGTTGAGGTTGGGGTGGGGTTGGGGGTGAGGCTTTCACAGCAGGGTTCAAGTTCCTATGAGAATCTAATATCACGGAGATTTGAAAGGAGGTGGAGCTCAGGTAGTGGGTGCAAGTGATAGGGAGCAGCAAACACAGATGCAGCTTTGCTGGCTGGCCCGCCAGTCATCTCCTCATAGGCCAAAGACCGGTGCCTGTCCATGGCCCAAGGATTGGGAGCCCTGGTCCTGTATCACTTAATCCTTAGTTACTCACCATTTAACAGAGGACAGAACTGAAACGTAAGGGCTTACCATTTGTCTTTACTTGTACTTATTTTTATTTCACTAAAAAGTGGTGACTCCAGAATTAACCCACATTAATCCACTCCAGTGTCCCAGTTCTTGCTGACCTCAAGACTCTGCAAGAACAAAATGTCATTTTCAGCCTTGTTGCAAACACTGTATATGACTCCTATTTTTCTTTTCATAATGGCTCCTACTAAACTACTGGCATATGTCCCAGTAGTGAATTTTGAAGGAGAGGAGCCATGCCTTTAAATATTTCCTGACCTTTTTTTCTTCACCGTGTATTAGTTTTGAATCACTTTTGTGGTCCCATGAGCCTAACATGTGGATACCTTCCTTGAATACTGTTCCAATACTTACTCCCTTTGGGAACAACCACCATTGTAGATGTATGGATACATCAAGTCTCCATGACAAAAATTTTATGAAGCAAACAATAATGACAGAAAAAAAGATCAAGCTTTAGAGAGAAGCACATAAAAATGGATTCCACCATCAGATTGGCTTGGGATAGGTGTCTGCTTATAGGAGAAATCTAGATTTTCCTGAGAAGAGCAAGTATTGAGTCTTTTGGTCAGTGGACACATAGAAAGACATAAGGAAGAAACCACAGATTTGTGTATGAAAATGTAATATCTGCTAACTGGTCTGCATCTAATCATGCCTTCCACATGTCAGCAGTGATTTCCGTCCTTGTAGTAACTGGTAGGATCTGTTTAAAGCTGTAATTGTGACTATATTGTCCTTCTACTAATGTTTTTTAATAACTTGTATCAGTCACTTTCTTATCACTGGGACAAAATATTTGCCACCTGCAAATTAAAGGAAGAGAATTTTATTTGGCTCACAGTTCCCACTGGGTTCAGTCCATGGCTGGTTGCTCCTTGGCTGAAGTAGTGTGATGGAGGGACAGGAGAGGAAAGTTGGTCAATCTTGGCAGCCAGAAAGCAGACAGAGGAAGGAGGAGCTAGGGACAAGAACACCGGCTTCCAGGCCACAACGCCAATGACTGAGCGCTAACCAGGCCCCAACACCTAACAGCACCTTCAGCTATAAATTCATCAATAGACTAATCCATTGATGACAATAGGACCCTGATGATCCAATCACTTTCCAAAAATCACACCTCTGAACACATAAGAATTTGGAGGAGATTTTAGATCTAAACCATAACATAACTTCCTGTGGTCTTCAAGATAAAATTCAAATTTTTCAATATTCCTTTCAGAACTTCACATGAATTGGTTCATTTCTTGCTTTTCTTCTACAGTTTTCCTCTTTCAGACCTCCTGTGACACCTTTGAAAATACCAAGTGCTTTTTCTTGATTCATCTGCCTATGGGGCTTTTTCTCACCTCAGACCAACACATTCTCTGTTTCCTAGATTACTGACTGCTTCCTTGAGGAAGGTTTCCCCGCCACAGCCATTCCCTCAGATCAGGCACCCGCACTCTTGTATCATTGCTCTCTACTGAATCCTGGTGCAAGAAACTATTCCCTGACTTTTTATCCTCCCTCCTGACCTACACTTCAGCCTGAACCCCGCTAAATGCCAATGTAACCTGGGAGCAGCAGAGGAGAACTGTTCAGCGGAGCATTTGCTTGAGAGCCAGTCTCGTTCACATTAGATGAAAATGGCAAACTTCTCATCCCTGCTGTCAGGAAAGGCACTGGTGATTAGCTAAGTGGCTTGACACTGTCAAAATTCTGCTTTCCCCTCTTCTGAAATGTGGTAACCAGGCAACGTCAATAACATCTGCAGCCCAACCCACTCGAATCTCATTCCAGAAGAGGATAAAGTGCCAAAGCTGTCTGGTTTCCCTTGAGAGACTCTCCCTACAGCCATGAATAGGGGCCAAATGTCTGTGAAGAAATCATGATAATAACCTCGAATTTAAGAATTCATAGATATCATGTTTTATCAACCTAATCATATGATGTAGTTCAAGTGTCTGATACAGATGTGGAAAGTTTGGACTTTTATAATGTAAGATGAAGATAGGAAGAGTTATCCTGGAAATGCAACGCTTACTTGATAAACTCAGTGCATTTTGCAACACTGTAAACTAAGTCAAACAAGCACCATTTCAAGAGGACTTTTCAAAGCATGAAATTCTTGCTGCAAGATCGGTTCTGTAAATAAACCTAAATTGAAGTGCTAAGTCAAATGTCTTGCACACATATATTCTGACCGAATAAAAAGATGTCAGCAAAGAACTTTATTTAGTATGATTTTAAGTTGGAAACAACTGTTGAAACAAGATTATTCATACAAGATGTTATCTTTCCACAGCTTCAAATTAGCAGAAGATAGAACATCCCCACTGAGGAACTCTCTAAACATGCCCAGGTTTATTATGATGAATTATCATAGATTTTAAAGATGGAGATGGCTGTGGAATACTCTGCCCCCTCACAATTCTCTAGTGCGAAGTGACTGAGTGATTACTTTCATTATGTTTGGCTCATAAATATGTATATAAAATTGTACAGAGAAGATGTTAACTAGAATAATATTCATTCCCTGATACAGCTTCTAATATATAATTCAAACTTCCCAATTGGGAGAGAAAAGTGATACAGAGAAATTGACTTAAAAATTTTTGGTTTTTTCCTACTTATTTAGTAAGCATCTTAGAAAATCAACTATTTTCCAACTTTCTGCATGAAATTGTAAGCACAGCCTAACTTTCTCTAATGCTTTTGAGTAATCAAAAAAAAAAACTGCTTGGTTTTGAGAAGGTTGCATATATTTTGTTCTTTTCCAAATCTATCCACAGTTAAAACAGTCTCTCTATACCATGGGATTATTTTTAGTTTCCAGTGGATTTTCTGCCTGAAATTGGCTTAATAAAACAAATGTACCACTACAAAGTTACTATATACTTTTAAGACTCACAAAAATATACATACATGATGACAACCTCTTAAAAATGTAATAAACTATCCAAGTATTTAAATACAGACTCAATTTTAAAAAACTATTCTCTGACTTATTCATGTGAAATAAATCGCAAAATTTATATACCCTACACTTCAGCTGGTTGCAGAATAAACATATTTTGCTAACTCGGCTCACCACAGACAAAGAGCAGTAGTTAATCTACCAGGCAGGAATTGGGGCATGCCTGTCAGTTATCTGACAGTGGGGTGAGATCCAAGTTCAGTGCCAAGTAAGTGAGAAACTGCCTAATGCATTTTAGGCTTTGATTTCTGAACATTTTTCAAGAAGTTTAATCCTGGACCAATTATGCAGTATCATGCTTGGAAAAGAGGAAAATGCCTTAGTGAGAATTTGTTGGTGTCATTTATAAGACACCTCAGACAGCTCACTGAGGGACCGAGAAGGTGTTTTGTGGTGAAGCAGCTATACTGTACTGGAAAGGAAAACAGTCACGAGATCGGGGTACACATCCTGGCTCCCCTGGGCACTTCTCCTTGGGCAAAGTCATTTACTGTCCCCATCTCAATTCCATTGTTCTTAAACAGATCTAATGATGCCTGCTTTAAAGGCTTGCAATAAGGAATGCATAAAATAATGGATGGGAAGGTGCTTTCTGTTTTAAAGAGCTGCAGTCGTTTAAGAGACAGTGGTTGGTACTCTCCACACCACAGTCCTTGCTGCGGCGTTAGTAAATTTATAAACTTGCTTTTTGACTTCTAAAAAACCTACTTGCAGAGCCTGCAAACTTTCAATCTTGATGGTAAGTAAGACTAAATAAATAGAAAGAACATTTGAGAGCGGTTGAAATAGTAAATGTGATGCACCTGGAATGAGATGTTCAACCTTTGTGGGTTTTTTGTTGATGTTGTTGTTGTCGTTGTTGTTTTGTACCGGGGATCAAACTCATGACCTCACACTTCCCAGGTAAGCGCTGGTGCAACTGAGCTAAATCCCCAGCCCCCTAAATGTTCAACCTTTGAACTTTTAGTTATCATGTACAGCAAGCTAAACTTCGCAAGATTAGACATATTGGACAGTATATTTGCACTGATCGGTTTGCCCTTCTTTGTATAAGCAATATTTCCTAAAATGTTACATACGAATTGACTCATATTTAGCTATGTTGGAGAAAAGATAATATTTTGATTAAAAAAATACTGTGGTAAATTTTTGTAGGATGTAGAACCTTCAGTGTTAAAACATGCCTGATTTATACATGTGGATTTTTATATGCCTACTTTTCTAAAATCAGGGGTTTGGCTTCACTAAGCTTTTTTTTTTTTTAAATATGGGAGCCTCGTCCAAGAACTACAAGTATATACATTGGACCAAGAGATAACATGAATGAAAAATTAAGACACCATCGCTTGAATAGTTTCTTACTGAACTCATTGGCTTTAACAGGAAGCGAAACATTCCACCTGCGTTCACGTCACCCATGTAACAGCACACCCGCCCCCTTCTGCAAGGGGAGTCACACTCATCTTTTCTTTGGACCCTCCGCCTCTGTATGCCAGTATCTGAACATCAGCATCTGCGGGGTGGTTCCTGCACCTTACCCACATTTCTCCTAGCCTATTTGCTCTCTCTGATCACTTCCAGTTGGAAGATCTGGTTGATGACTTTGTGTTTGCTGTCCTGGTTGCTCGCTCCATGACTCCCACCTTCTCTTCTGCCCCTGACTTCTACTTGGCTTCTGACGAGAGCCAGGCAAGGGCAGCACCCATGGTGGCTCAGCCCCACTTGGCAGCTCCTGCTTGGGCAGAGTCTATGTCTCCTGTTGGCCCCCCAAATGATGGTTTGTGGAATTTTTATTTTTTGAAAAGGATTTCCTAAGTAAAGTTTATTTCTAATTGATAGTAACCACATGTCAATAAGAAGGCTGTTGAGCAAAACAAACAAACGAACAAAAAAACTGGAAGATTAGTAACTACAAACAGAACAGACACGGCCCCTGGCCCAACTGGGGCTGGAAAGTGCGTTGTCTCTGGAATGGACCACCGGTCTTTTCTCCCTGTGTCGGCTTCATTTCCCTCAGGAAGGATTTTCCCATGAATAGGGAACACTCATAGTCAGCACCGGAAAATGACCGACTCTGCTATCTCTTTTTCCAAATTAAAACAGAGAAAAAATGTCTAATTTGCTCAGTTTAAGTGCAGGATTCATTCCTATACTGATCTACTGTGGTCAGGGAATAAATTATGCCACATAGGATTCCTTTGCTCACCCTAAGACCGTTAAGTGTGGGAGAAAGAGCATTTCTTAAAGAGAGGGTGGAGATCCCATCTCCAGAAGGAGGAAGAGCGACTTTCCAAACACAGCAAAACCTGCTTACTAGGGTAGATCTCTCATTGCCCTATTATCTTTGAGTCTTTCAGTTTTTCTATTTCACCCCATCAGCTGACTCTCCGCCTTTTGTTTATGAAAGTTGTCTTAAGTTCAAGATGATTGATGGGAAAAAATAAATCAATGAAACTCGGCAGGAAAATTAACACGTTATGAGGACTACCCAATTTTCCAAAGTTTTTCTCTACAATCATTTATTTCTTCTCCGAACAATCTTGAAATAAGAAACCCCTCTTTCCAGATAAATTAATACTCAGCATCATAATAACTACATCGAGATGACAGAGCTAGCAAGGACGGTGTGGAAACTGAAAACCTGAGTACCTTCCATTGCAAAGGAGGGAGGGGCGCAGACAGGGCCACATTCATGGAGCCACTGGTGAGGGAGCCGCGTGTGGCGTCCAAGGCTCATCTCCACCCTTGTGCCCCACGGAAGAGATCTATGACCTGCAGAGACCCAGTCCAAGAACAATTCAGGCCATATTGCTGAGTTATTAGTACAAGAAGAATAAATAAACAAATGCTCTCCTTTCTTTTTGTTGGGAGCCGGGTTGAGATGGAAAGTTGAGATGAGGGTGTAGACCTAGAGACACGGCCGCAGAGCCCAGCCGACCTGCTGAGCAGGGTCGCCGCCAAAGGCTTTCACATGGCATTATGTGCTCTGAAGACCCCTACTGGGACTAGGAGGAAAGTCTTCTAGAAATAAACAGAATGATTTTGCTAAGATTATCCTTTTGGTGTGCCTTCTTGAATCCTGTTGGAGGGTTCCTGGATCATGGCTCCTTGTTATGCTTTTGCCTTTTAAATAAGAATAACCAATTGATTGGTTTTATTCTATTTTGTTTTGTTTGATTTTATTCTGTGTGATGGTGTGGACAGCTTCTTTGAGGAAAATGAGAGACATTACGGTAGCCGTTGTTGATTTCCTGTTGTCTTGTTTTGAAGTCCTATATCACTTGCATTGTTCTGTTCTGATGTGCTTTATTCTGTTTTGTTTTGTTTTGCTTTATTCTCTTTAAAAAAAAAAAAGAATGACGAAGAGATTGGTGCATATATAAGGCACAGAGCCAAGGTGCTGGCTGTGTATAGGGCAAGTGATCAAGCTAGGCTACTTCATCAAGGTCTGATTATACAGTTATGATTTTATGAAGTGATAAGACTCAAATATGCTTAGAAGCAATTAATACTGCAGTATATGCAGTTCCAGTAATATTCCAGACAATACCAACCTCAGAAAATGAGCATATGGCTTCCCAAAGTGACTACTCTAAATGATAGTAATCTTTTGAATTTTTAATTTCTGTCCAGCCCAAGGCCTTTTGCCCAGGACTGTCTCTACCACTGCGCTACACCTTTGCCCCATTTGTCTGTTAAATAAATGGTACTGTGCAGTGTCCGGTAATCAGTTAGCATTCATACACTAGTTAAATGAAATGTAGGAAATTGGTTTCTGGACTCAAGTTTATATTTTAATAAAATAAGCATGGGAATAATAATGATTGAGTGGAAAATGAGCATTCAGGTGACCACGAAGCATTGAAAATATTACACAAATGCAGTCAGAGAGGATGAGGAGGAAATAAAATCCATTGTTAACAAGCATCTGTTTTCTTCTCTTCTTTATTTACTCACAGCCACAGGGTTAAGATGGAAAGTGGAGACAGGTTAGAGACCCAGAGAGATGGGGCAGCACTTACCCCTAGAATAGGCATCCTCCAAGCAGAGACCAAGTCTCTATTCCTGTGGACCTAACTCAACACAACAGCTGGTACAGACCAGGAGATGGTTTCTATGCTGACTGGCCCCGGAGTTAATTATCTGGTGCCTGTGTTTAATGACAGGCACAGGATAGGTACAGCAAATACTTCCCAAATTCACTCATCTGAATGAATCGAAGAGAGTGGACTCCTTTCCCTAAGCTTTATGTGTAACCTCAGATTCCAGGTTCACGGGCCGCCCTTTCTGCTTTTGTTACACTCCAGGACACACAGTACCCATCGGCTTTAGTTATTTGCAGCAACCATCACTGTGCCATGGAAGTAGCTGGCTTTTAATGAGCCCCACTTTTGACTAAGTTCAATCAAAATTTCCACCTCGCTTGTGCAGGGTCAAACATTTAGAAACGTAGATCCGGATAACCTCTGCATCTGTCTCCCATCTGGAGTGATAGAAGAGGAAACTGCAAACAGGCCTTGCAAAGGGGAGGCTGAGCATCAGTGGTTCCCTCAGTAACAAAAAGGAGGTAAAACACGCCGAAGGAGGAAAGATAAAGCAGATTCCCTGACCTTATCTTAGGCGTCCTTCATTTGCCTTGTAAACTTGCTTTCTTGATGTGTAGAAATCCAGCTCACAAGAACAAAACACATTGGAAATGTGCATCTTCAAGTGTCCATGATGAGAAATGGGTCAGAGCCCTTACTCATGCTGTCTCAGACGTCGAAGGTGACAGCCAACCTTGCAACCAAAACCCTGGGCTCTCAATTCAAGTTGCAGGTAAGGCAAAGTTACAAACATCAGCTTTATTATTCCAAAACTGCCCATCGTATTTTCATTAAAGTGTTTGATTTTGCAAAGTAACAGAATTCATATAATGTCCACGCTACTAAAGTCTAAAACTTTATAATTTAGAATAACACATTTATAGTTTAAATGTGTTATAGTTCCACTCCAATAAAATATTCATATTGCAAAGAAGCTTTGTATGTGCTTCTTTCACTTTCGGACCTGTTCTCCTGCTTTTTGTTTCATGACACTTTCATGAACCGTTTAAACTTTCAGGTCTTATAAAAGGTCCTGCGCCTGCAGGCAACGTGACCTGCTATGTTGTGGGGAAAATAGTTATCGGCAGCACTAGGCCTTTTTTCTAAGAAGTGGGGCTCGTTGTGCTCAGTTGCACCAGGAAGCTGCTCTATGGATCTCAAGACGTGAGCTGCCCAGCTCGGCACACCTGAGACTTGCATCCCGACAAAGCCTAGCGAGATCCTTGCAGGGTACGATGTCCTGCCAGTGCCTCTACCTGGGCTGCTGTTTCTCAAAGGCAATGCAGGGCAGGGTTTGGAGTCACACTGAGCTCCGCTCTGGACTCTGCCAGCAGCAAGAAATATGACCCTGGCTGAGCTACTTACACTCCCGTCTTGGTTTCCTGGGCTTTCAAATGAGAATAAAAATAGCAACTACTTGTGGAGCTCTTGACAGGATTAATGAGCCAGTTCTAGCAAAGCACTTCACAGCGTGAGGTTCATAGCCCGGCTCCCCTTTGTTTAGTGCCAGCATGGCTCACATTCCGGGTGTGGCGTCAGCACACACAGCACGGGAAGTAAGGGCGGAATGGCTTCCTGCAGGGAGACTCCCTCGTACATTGGGTCTGCCCTGTTTGCCTGGCTCGGGGACTGCAGGAGATAGGAAGCGGGTTCAGGACCAGCCCCTGAGGCTTAAAGCACTCTTTTCCTTAGATGTGCATGCTCAGCACACTTTTATTAAGAAGCTATTAGACCAAATCGCATGAAACCAGCCATGTTCTAATGTTTCTCGGTACAACTGAATAGAATATCATGTCCCAGACACAGCACTGAGAATACCAAGCTGGACAGAACGCGGGGGGCCCTGTCCTCACTAAGCTGATTGTCCAGGTGGTAAAGGTAGATAGTCTTAATGCATTCAGAAGCAAGAGCAAGAAAAGTGTCCTGTGGCAGGAAATAGCATCTCCCCCTGAGCCAAAGTCAAAGGGGTAAGAGGAGCACAAGAGCGCGGGAGTACTCGTGGGAGATCTCTCTTCATGGAAATCAGAGGAGAAGGTTGTAAGTGGTAGCATGTTAGTTTTCTGTGGCTGCTATAGCAAATCACTACAAACTTAGTAGTCGATGTTTACAGCAATATGCATTAGTTCTATAGTTTTGAAGGCCAGGAGACCAAAATCAGTTTCTCTGGGAGGATCAAGCTCCCTCAGGAGGATCTAGAAGGAGCAATTTGTTTCCTTGTCTTTTTCAGCTTCTAGAGCTGCAGTCCTTGCCCTCTGTCTTCAAAGTTGGCAGCCTGGGACCGTACTGCAGGGGCCGCCTTGCCCTCTGTGCTGTCTCCTCCTCCTGGGCTCCTTCTTAGGCAGGTGCTGAGGATTGCATTGAGGGCCCACCTGGGTGGTGCAGGGTCCTCTCCCTCAGTGGAATCACACCTGCAAAGTCTCTTTCATTGCACTAGGTAAGACTCACAAGTGCCAGAGATTACTACCTGGACATCTTCAAGGGCCACTGAAATAAAAATAGTCTTATCCTTGAAAGCCTAAGTTTGTAAAACAAAAATGCTTTAATTAGGAATTGAGCTAAAATTTGGGTCTATTGCAGCTTATTATATAAAAATTGGAAGGTAATAAATTGTGGGAAACATAGTTAAAAGGTTGATTCTGTAGCACAAATGAAATTTTAGTCTTGGGGGCTGAGCAAAGAGACTTTGGAGAATATCACAACCTAAACTGAAGTCAGCTGAATGGAAAACAAGGCAGGGTACTACTGCTGCCAAGGCAGATGGCGGGCCCAGCATGAAGTCGCAGGGGCAGAAGAGGGTGGCATAAAGACCACAAAGAGTGGTACCGACTTGGGCATAGAGTGCAAATAAAGGTGAGGATGTTCCAAAAGGTGAGGCTGTGGGCTGTGCAGGAAAAGCTCGTAAAAGGCATAGTAATAAGGGTAAATAGACTTCACCCTGTGGAATGAAAAACCACCTAGCAATAGGCTAATGTCAGGGAAGTGACTAGATCAGTTCTGTTTTAGGAAGTACTCTCTGTCTGACACGTGGGAAAAAGGATTAGGACGAGACAAGATTGGAGGCAGGAAGGCCCGCCCAGAAGCAGTGGCTCATCAGAATTGATGAGGGCCTGGATTCTGTGCATGATGGCCATCGGTCTCTGACAATATTAATCCCGTTCTGCAAAAAACCAAGACCTTTAAACACATTTAAAACTCAAATTAATTGCAGTATTTCCCAGTAAAATGATTGCCATTTCCATTATGAGTTACTGAATTTGACTGTGTGGTTTAAATATATACTGGGTAACACTACCCTCTGGAAGAGTTAATAGCATCTATCAGCTCTAAGCTGAATAAGGAACTTTTTACTCACTTAAAAATATCAGCAAGAAAATCAAAAGGATCCCTTGGTAAATGGCTAAAATAAGACATTAGCTTATGGATTGGACCAACAATGTCCTATCTTTCAGATTTAACATTAGTAATCTAGTATTATTAATTATCATTATTGTCATTGTACATCTGGAACCTAAGAAGTTCTTTAATCCAAAAACAGATAACTGGACAAAGTGTCACTTAAGTCAACAGTCATTGGTCATGCAGAGCTTTTATATCACCTCAAAGGTGGGTCTTCATTTGCATGTCACACAAGATCAGAGGCTGCGACAAACAAGATCAAAGACATTAAAGTACTGATTTATTTGGCGGTGATTTCCAGAAACAAAAAGGAAGGGTTAGGAAAAACAAACAGTAAAGAAGAAAAATCAGTATGAATGCAGTTTCAAGATTGGTGCTGTATATACAGTGCGACCCTGCCTCAAAAAACCAGGGCCAAGAGTTTGGCTCAGTGACTTAAGTGCCTGTCTGACAGGCGTGAGGTTGTGAGTTCAATCCCCAGTGCCGCAAAAAAAAAAAAAAAAAAAGATTGGTGCTGTGCAATTTGTAATAGCTAAATCTTGGAAACAATCCAAATGCCCATCAACAAAGGAATGGATAACAAAAGGCGTGGTATTTTTATACAATGGAGTACTACTCAGCCATAAAGAAGGATAAACTTGAGACTTTCATATGTAACTGGATGCAACTTGAGACTACACTCATAAGTGAAATAAATCAGACTCACACATGTAAATATAACAGTCTCCCAGTATAAGAAACTGAAAGAGTAAATAGATTCAGAATGTGCCATAAATACTGTGAAATGGGAGGAAACTGTTCAAAAGGAAAGAGAAACTGGGATGAAGGAAAGGAGTAAAGAAAGAAGGGAAAAGGAAAAATAAGTAAATATGTAAATTATATATATACAAGATAGTTAAGGTAGTTATACTGCTAATTTCTATTAGTTCACTGAAAAGAAAGTTTAGTGTTGTATTGTTTGATCCATTTTCCATGCCTGTATCGTTGTAATCTGAGCACCTACTTTAAAGATAACAACACCCCACGCATTAACCATTGTTACTCTCCTATTGTGTTGTTTTGAAATTTTCTTTCATTGTTGTTTTCTCTTAAAGAAAAAAAGATTGGTGCCGTGGCTCACAAGGCTGGACTCTGCCAGAATTCCTCAGGAACCTACAGGACGTGGGGCTGGAGAATTTATCACTCAGAGCTCAGATTTAGTTGGTCGAGGGTTGACCCTATGAGTCTCCATGCTGCCGCACTGCCTGTGGTCGTTTGTGTACCCGGAGCGCACTGTGAGGACTAGCAGAAGGCGCTGGGACGGAACATCAAAGGATATCAGGAGATGGCAGAACATCAAAGGATATCAGGAGATGGCAGGGATTCCGAGGTGCAGAGGATTTCTCCCCACAGCTGCAGCCAAGGCTCCGTGTTGTGGGGAGCAGAGGTTCCTGCTGCGGTGACAGCTCCACCCTGGACTCACATACGAATTTCTCTGCAGGAAGACAAAGTTGGTGATCTGTTAATGCAATGCTTCTAGATTTTACTCTTATAGGGATATTTTTTCATCAAAATCTGATCCTGAAATGTTGATATGTCAACAAATGATGATACAGTTCTTTGAAAATAGAGTTAATAGCAATAAATTCCATTGACCAAATCACAGGATACATTGTGCGTAAAGTATAGAGAGGAAGAAAATGAAGAGACAGGCCCAAGCTTCAACCAACGAATGACATGGACTAAGAGAAAACAATGACCACGGAAGGTATCAGTAAGAACAATAAAAGCCAGAGGGATGAGAGCAAACTTGAGTCCTTTCAGGGCATGGGTCTTTGGCCAAAGGGGAGGTCCCTGCATAGGAGCATCTGAAATCATCAAGATTTCAGAGCATGAGAAAAAGTAAAGGGAGAGATCAAAAGCAAAGAATATTAAAGACCAGGAAGAAGGGGGAATAATACCTCCTCAACTAATGCCAGGTAAAAAAAAAGATGGGAAACCTATTGTTACCCATTAAAAACTGGTGGTCAGTTTGACACCAGGTGAATTAAATCAGCATGGAATGGAGTGTAGATGGCCCACCTGAAGAAAGTTGCCAGCATAAAAGGAGACCTGGAGAGGGAGAGTAGCATTGTGGGTTCTCCTGAGCATTGCTGTTTGGAGCTGTTGGTTCTCCTGGAGGAGACTGTTAGACTGGCTTCCCCGTTATGAACTCGGCTTTTATCAGAGGAGCTAAGGACCTTGCTGCTGAGAGTGGCTGTGGTTCACATTGGGGGAGCTCTGATCCTTACCCTGAGCATTGCTTCCTGGCTCTGGAGGGGAAGATATGTGCTCTTCAATCTCCAGGAGAAGTTTGTTATGCTGGCTTCCTAATATGTACTCAGCTGTTCTCATTGTCAGAAGAGCTCGGGACCTCACTGTCACTGAGGATGACTGTCATATTTTCAGGGGAGCCCTGGTCATTATTTTGAGCGTGACTTCTCAGCTCCAGTGTAGAGTCCTCAATCTACTGAACAGCTCCTTCACCCCACTGGCATAGACTTTCTAGCTTCCACCACTGACCCTGGGCCCTTCCCAGTGCAGATCCGTAAAATAGACTTCGTAAGTCACTGTCGTGGGTTCTAGGCCCCCAGTTAGGCTCATGGGAGGCATCGTCATGGGCTCTGGGTCTTCAGCTGGACTCATGCAGGATGTTACTGTGGGATCCAGGACCTCGGCTGGATTTTCTAGGTCTTTAGTGTTGTGGACAAATTTCCTGCACTTTCTTGTATTTAACTGCGGGTGACCATCACAAAATAATATAAATTCTGTGTCCTGTATATAATAGTTTTTCTTACAACCCCTGACTACAATACCTACTTACTAGGCTGTTTCTACAGTATAAAGATGGCAAAGATCTTTTATATATATATATATATATATATATATTTTTTTTTTTTTTTTGTACCAGGGATAAAACTTATGACCTCATGTCTGCCAGGCAGGTGCTCATGCCACTGAGCTAAATCCCTGCCCCTCAAAGATCTTATCTAAGTTAGGAGGTGACAAATTGAGAGAAAGTAGACAAATTCAAGGACAGGACAACATAAAGAAGCTAGAGTAATAAGCACGTCTCTGTGTTGGAGTATGGGCTCCTAGGAACAATGACTATTTCATTTCAATTCTGGATTCTACCACAACTGACATATAGAAGATCCTCAGTAAATATGTGCTGCATAGAATAAATGGAATTTCTAACTTTATCTACTAAGTCGAAGCTAGTGTCACCCTCCAAACTATGAAACACAGACGTAGGAAAATTATGGAAAAACATGAATTTGATTTTGGAAAGTTTGGATCTAAAATGTTCACTAAATATCCAAATGGAGTTATCCACTAGGCAGTCAGCTAGATAGCAGTTCATAAAATGGGCTCAACTGGAAACATAAAATGGGAAATTATCTGCACGTGAAATAGAGACCATCAAAATTGTGCGAAATTCTATGGACCTGTGACAGTAAAAGCTTAGGTTCAAGCATAAAACCATGGAAAAACAAAAATTCACAGAATGTTGAAAAGAAGTCAAATGGTACAAGAAAAGAGAGTGATTAGAAATAAGATAAATGCCACAGGAATAGAATAAAACGAAAAAAATCTCAAATGGTTAATGTCAAGATTAGCAGAGTAGAATAGTAATATGGGAAAGCAGATCCAAATAGGTCGAGAAGAGAGATGAGAAAGTCACATTTCCCACAGTGGGGAAAAAACATAATAGTTAAAAAGAGACATCACAGCAAGGAAGAGTTTGTTTCAGTTTTCTTTTCTTTCTTCCTTTCTCCTTTCTTTCTTTCTTTCTTTCTTTTCTTTCTTTTCTTCCTTCCTTCCTTTCTCCCTTCCCTCCTTCCTTTCTTCCTTTCTTTCTAAATAGAAGAAACTTGAGCAAACTTGTAGCCTAATGGGAAAAGAACTAAGAATGGGTGAAAGCCAAAGTATAAAAGACAAGACTTGGTAGTGCAACCCATAATCCCAGCACTGTGGGAGGCTGAGATAGGAGGATCACAAATTCAAAGTCAGCTGGGATGATTTGGTGACTTATTAACACAGTATCTCAAAATAAAGGATAGGAATGGGCTGGAGGCTGTAGCTCAGAACAGAAGGTTTGGGTCCAATCCCAAGTGTCGGGGAAAAGGCAAAGGCAGGAAGTATTTCTGATGGCGTCTCCAGTCTGCAGGGTCGGGCCGATGCAGAAGGGAGGCCGGTGGGTGCAGCAAGTATGTCAGAGAAGAGAACAGGAAGGGAACGGCTAAGGCTCCCAAGGAAAGTCGCCAAGGGTTGAAACGCAGTGTGCTCTTTGTATCACTCACATGACGGGCCTGTTCTTTCCAGTCCTCAAAGAACCAGCTTCCTCCATTGACCACAGGAAAGAGATTTTCAGTAATCCAAGAAAATATGATCACAGTCCTAGCTCCGCAAGGAACCGTGAAGGAACAGCCATGACCTGGGACAGAGGAGCTCTGACTTCCCTTCAGCAGGGGCGCGATTTCCCAGAGGCCACACGAAGAGGATGAGTGCTACAGGATCCAGAAAACCGGGCATTTCACTGGTATAAACCACAACAAAATGTGATCAGCTGCCACTCAGTGATTATCCATTGTGTGCCTGTAAAAACACTGCTTCACGGCATCGCCTCACTTCTGCTTCATAGTAGTCTCCATCATTCTGAGTAACTGTAACAACTGCTTTCACAGCTCCCACAGCCTTACATGAATACTTACATCCATGTGCATGTACTGGAAGTTAGAGTTTCTACTGATATGCCATTACCTTACAGAGCCTTTCTTTGGCATGTTCAGGGGTTACCATTGTTCCATTAATGTGTTCTGTTACTTCATGATTGCCAAGGTTGCTTTAAATTATTTTTGCAGTTGTTGGGAAGCTTTTTTGTTCATTCTGGTCACTTTATTCTTTTATTTATCAAGTAATTGTTAAATATCTAATATCTATTAGGTGCTTGGGATATGAGATTGGCTTGTCAATTCTTATCCCTTAAGCATCCAGTTTTGTGAGAAAAAAAGGTTAAGGAAGAGGAAGGTAATACACAGGGTAGTTGTTTTGCTGCACGTTTAGATATAAGTGCGGCATAGTACAGGATCCCTTGGTGAGGAGATAGCTGAATGAATCACAGGAGATTCCTGGAAGAAGTGACTTCCACACTCGGAGGCAAACCATAAGCAGGAGTTGCAAAGTAAATGGGGATACAGAATGTAACCCCGAAAAGATCAGAGAACAGAAATGCCCGATGGAGCTTAGGTTGGCTTCAGGCTGGTGCAAGGCGTACAGGTGACCAATGTGGCTGCGTAGTACAGGTGGGCTGACTACGAACGTTCACCCATTAGATACGGGAGCTTGGATTTTATCCTTTCAGCGGTGTGGGAAGGAAGAGAATTTGGATCACCGAGGGTAACAACCACATGGTCAGAAACTACTTTTAGATCATCTTTCGGTAGGAGAAAGTTATGGATCAGCAAGCACCACCCCACAGAACGCGTCGTCTCGGTAAAACAGAGGATGTGTGTTGCAAGCAGCTTCTGGATGTTTCTGCTGTCCTTCATTTGCTGTCCCCCAAGTGTCCACGTGGCCTGCCACGCTGCACCTCCACCGCGCAGAAACCCATTCACAGGGAAATGCGGTCAAAGGAGCACAAACAGAAACTGACAAGGAGTTTTCCTTAAAGCGCTAAGTTATTTTAGTTCAAAATAAAAAATATGACACAACCTTAAATACACCACCTTCCCTGGGAAGTGCTGGTGCCTGTGTTTGCATGAAGCCTTCGCCCCTGCTTTTCGCTTATTTCCAAGCCACACGAGCCACTGCCCAGCAGCCGTCATCCTCGGTCCCCGCTTCTCAGCCCAGCTGGAAGTAACCGTGGACAATGGGCACCGAGAGGAGAGAGCAGAACCCATCTCAGTGGAGCACCTGTTCCAAGGCATGCTAGGTTCTCCCTGGGACCCTGATTTCATTCATTCCCGAACTAAGCAGGTGGGAGCTCTCTCTGTTCTGCGGCTGAGACACCAGGCCTCCTGGTGACTCTCATTTCTCTTTTCTCTGTGCCAGGCGCTGGGGCCCTGCACTTAGAGCTGAGCCCCACAAACCCGCCCCACTCACAGAGCGCGCGGTGAGAGGCGACTGAGGCCAGCTTCCCCAGCTCATGCCTTTCTGGCTACATCATAACGAGGCTGGGCCTTGGTTCTCAGGCCTCTTGTTCCTGGGGCTGGCGCTCACGCAGCTCGCTGCGTTTCTGGTTCCCTGCCTGTCCCCACCTTTCCCACCTGGTGACATTCTTAGTTTATGGCTGTTTGCCCAGCCAGACTTCGGAGTCCTCGTATTACTGTGCCCTTGGGTACCTGCAGCCTCCGGATCCCTGACCGCCCCCCGGTACACTTCCTCTTTGGTTGGTGGCCAGCTCTGAACTGCTCACCTGGCTCAATGTCTCAGCTCTACACTGTCCCCTAAAAGTCCTGGGTGCCAAACACTGTTCAGGGAGAACCCAGGCCTCCCCGGTCTGCAGCACCCGTGGCACTGCCAGTCTAAGGCCTGCGGTGCTGAGCAGAAGGGATCTTTAGAAAGTGGTCTCTGTTTTCTCCACTGAGCGTCAAAAATATCGACTTACGTTTACAAATTAAATCCTGAAGAGTTTCGTCATGAAGTACTAATGCCTTCTCTGTGTGTTGAAGATGTGAGTATCCCAGGAAGCCTTTTTCTGACAAATTGAATACAGATAGCAAAATCAGGCTGATGGTTTAATTTGGTCCAAGAATAGAGTCAGAGTCAAAAGACTGTGAGATTTCAGAAGAGGCATTTACCCTGCCTGTTTCCTTCTGGGAGAAGCATGGGCAAGAGAGACAGAGAGACAGAGATTGAGATTTTTTTTTTAAACTTTGGAAAACAATCTGTGTAGGCTATCTTTTTCCAGGGCCATTCATACTAGAAATTACCATGTTTAAACTAGAGTCTTTGCTTTGTCTAAAACAGGGTTTGAGTAATTTTTGTAAAGGGGAGGCATCTTTCCAGTGGCAGTTACCCAATTTGTAAAATTCCATATACATTGAGCAAAACTACAGATCATAGGCTAGTTTGCTACTTATTAATACGGATAACTTTTGAACTAATAGTAATGTATTTCCTGGTCTAAGATAAGACACGAGTGATCAAATCTCCTGCTTCAGGCTACAATGTAATTAGCAGAGGGCAGAGTTTCCTTGCCTGCGTTGACAAAGAGAGAAAGACGGCAGTTGGGAAAGAGAAACACATCCTAGACTGTGCCCTCATCTTCCCTGGGACCCTCAAGTCACCCGAGTTTCCCGGTCAATCCCCTGAGACTCCAGGACAGAGATGGTTTAACTTCAGCCCCAGGCTGGACCAGGTGCACTAATGTTTGCCAGTCCCTTCAGAGTTTTCCCTTTATTTGCCAAGATACCATCCTCCTTCCAAGTAAAATAAAAGCCTTGTTTTATTAAGTTAATAAAAAGTACAATGCCTGTATCAATAAATGTATTTTTTATTTATTTATTTATTTATTTCTCTATTTTCACTGGGATTGAACCTAGGGTTTTCACACTGAGCTTTTACCCCCCAGCCCCCTCCCATTTCCCACTCCTTTTAATTTTATTTTTATTTTTATTTTTTTTTTTTAGATAGGGTTTCACTAAATTGCTAAATTGCCCAACCTGAGCTCAAATCTGGATCCTCCTGCCTCAGCTTCCTGGAGTGCTGCGATGAGAGGCCAGAGCCACCCTCCTGGCAGTAAATGACTTCTTTAAAATGACAGTAGCCTGATACCCATGCAGTTACTTAGTATTGATTGAAATGAGTTCATAGAGTACAGGCATCACACTGGGCGATGGTGACGTACAGCTCAGGCTTCGCTCAGATTCGTCACACTAGTCGTGGCAATCCAGGACAGAGAAAGCTGAGCTCTGTGTGTCGGTTTTCATGGCTGCACTCACACAAGATATCAGAGCAAAAGAACAACCACAAGAACTGAAGAAGGAGGGATTTGAATTTGCCAAACCCAGATTTAACTAAAGGTTTTGCCAATGAATAGCCTGTTGCTATCAGGCATGTCACTTAACTTGAATTTTAGCTGGAGATATTAAACTAAGTGATATAAAACAGGAGAGAATGATGAGACCAGCCTTCCCTCCCAGAGACAATGAGAGGATTCGGAGATGATAGGCAAAACGTCCAGCATAAAATGAAAATTTTCAACAGGTGGCATTGTGCTTTTGTTAGCAATTATAGTAAATGCCTCCTTCTTGAAACTTGGATTTAGAAATTTGGAGAAATTTCCATATTATTTCACCTAAAATATATCCTTCTGTGAGCAGCATGTACAGCACCAGGAGCTTCAGTGCAGAAATTCCAGGATCAGTCTTTTTATCACTGTGAAATTATTTGAAAAAGAAGCATTATTATACCATGGAAGTCAGACCCCTTGACTCAAAATAAGGCCTTTAGATCCTTATTATTCAAAGCATAGTGAAAGAGTCAGCCACCAGTATTAGAACCAAGAAACTGGTCAGAACTTTGTAACCTCAGGCTTGATTTGAATTACCCAATCAGAATAAATAAATAAATAAAATAAAATCCCTTGGCGATTCATATGCATATGAAGCTTTGAGAAGCGTTGCTCTAGCATGGTGGCTCTCAGATTTTAGTACGTATCAGAAGTACCCAGAGAACATATTAAAACACATAGCTGAGGCCCAACCCCAGATTTCTGGTGCAGTAGGTCTAAAGCAAGGTCTAAGATTTTGTAATACTAACAGAGTGATTCTGAAGCTGCTAGTCCAGGGAGCACATTTTGAAAATAATGAAGGCATTCAGGAGTAATTCCAGAAGGGTCATACTTTAGTAGTAAGACTAAACTAGATCTGGGGTAAACACTGCTAGAGACCTACTCTTACAAACTTTAACAACCTTGAAGGACTCACAAGTAACAAAACTTCTTGACACAAAAACCCCTCAACATTCTCTAAAGAAAAACAGTGCAATTCAGATAGTCATCAATATAACACTCATAAAATGCCCTCCATCAAGTAAAAAATTACCATGCCATGAAACAAATATTTCATACACAGTTTTCCAAAACTATGAACCATCCAAGAAAAATATAATTAAATTGGAATCCATCAAAATTCAGTTCTACTCTTTGAAGGACACTTTTTAAAAAATTTAAGAGCTAGCCAAAAATTGAGAGAGGATATTTTCAGTACCTCTATCTGACAAATGTTTATTTCCAAATCTGTAAGATGATCATAGTTTTGGGAAATGGACACAATTTTCAACAGGCATTTAACCACAAAACGCTGTACACAAATGGCTAGCAGGCAAAATACAAGGATTGTAGACTGAAAAAGAAAACATTCTGTCACTAAAAGGCACATTTTTGTTCAAATGTACAAATTAAAAACATGAAAAAGAATGTATCATGCAAACAACAACCCTAAGAGAACAGGAGTGACTGTATATGTGTCAGATTAAAGACACTTAAAAATGTTACTAAATATGATAAAAAGAGGTGATTATAATAGTAAAAGTCTTCATCGATCAGCAAAATATTAACAATTATGAGTATGTATGAAACTAACAGTGTCTCAAAAGAAGTGAAACAAAAGCTGGCAAAATTGAAGGCAGAAAGACAACTGAACAATAATAATAAGAGAGTTCATTACCTCAGTTTCAATAACAAACTGGACAAATTATTAACATAGAAACAGACTTGAACAAACCTAAAACCAGCTAGACATCACAGGTATCGATACAACACAGCATCCCAAAGTGAAATGCACATTCTTCTCAAGATACATGGGGCTTTCACCAGATAAACTATATCCTAGGTCATCAAATAAGCATCAAAAAGTTTAAAATGATTGAAGCAATGGAAAGTGTGTTCCTCAGCAATACCGGAATGAAGCTAGAGATTAATAACACAAAATGTAGAAATTTACAAGTGATACACTCCTTAATAACCAGTGGGTCCCAACAATCAGAAGCAAATGTAGAGAATAGTTGTGACCCGCGTGAGCCAGCATGTGCACTCCTAAGTGGGGGCCAAACAGAACTGACACTTCTATCCAGAGGAAGCCTGTAAAAAAATGGTCAAAGGAGCATTTTCCACAGTAGCCATAAAATGCAGGCAATGCACGTGTCTGTCAACTACAAATGGATAAGCAAAGCATAGTACGCATACCTACCACGATGAAATAGTATTCAGTCAGGTGAACAAATGAAGTAGTGATAGACTATGCTACCATGCGATCAAACATTGAAAGCATTATACTCAGTTGGGGAAACCATTCTCAAAGGCAGTCTTGGACGATTTCATTCATATAAAATCTTCAGAATGTGTGAAGCTGCAAATGCAGGGACTAGATCAGTGGTTTCCTGCAGCTGTGAAGAAGAAAACCACGGAGCAACTGCTACCGGGTATGGAATTTCCTCCTGGGTGATGCACATGTTCTAAAAGAGACAGTAGCGGTCATTACATGTCATGTGAACATGCTAAATGCCATCACACTGTGCACTGAAGTGGGTGAAATGTGTGAAACTACATCTCCAAAAGCTGCTATGTTAAAAAATAAAAGAAAAATTGAACATTAGACTTTACAGCTAGGAGTTCATTGGGGACTTTGTCATGAAGAATTTAGACTGAGTTGGAAGAGGAGAGACAGAAACCAAGGCATGCTGTGTGCTCTAAAAAAAGGAAAGTTGTTGAACATGGTAAGTGGAGGCTGTTCCTTTGAAGGAAGAGCTGTAAAGGGAAGAGAGCACAGTGCCATTTAGAGTAGCAATCCTAACCTTCAGCCCTGATCTTGCTGTCCTTCCACTGCTGTGGGAGGAAAGGAGGAAAGAGAGAATGTTCTGCTGCTGAGTCACTCAGGATCTGGGGCAGCAGCTGGGCTCGGCTGAGAGTCACCACACGGAGGTCTCCAGTCCTCTCCAGGACCTGCCAGGCCGACCCTGCGGTGGCTGGCTGCAGGTGCACTGTGGCAGGGGAGAATTCTTCTCCATGAGTCTCTCACTGAGAAGAAAGTGGCCGTTCTCACAAGAAAACCATGCTTAAGCCACATTTGGAGATCTTAAAAGAAAGGCTACAAAACTGTGTATGAGGTCCAGATGGTTAAGGATAACACCCAGGGTTTATGGGGCGTGCACACGACTCACACCCACCACTCTGAGCACTTTGCATTGTTAAGTTTATTTAAGCCTCACAGCAACTTGTTGATACAGGTGCCCTGAACCCCACTTGGCAGGTAGGACCTTGAGGCACAAAGGTACAGGAAATCACCGAGGATGTGTGGTTAGCGAGTGTGTGAGAAGGGCACTGGATGGGGCAACCATCACTTTTGTAGTTCAGTCCTGACTTGGAAGAATGTGGCCCCAGGGTTCCCAGATTATGCAAATGTTTTTCTTGAATCAGGAAGCTGAAAATCTAAACTCACAGATAAAGTCTCATCAATTTTGAATGTTGCCAATTTATTTTATGAATTTAAATCCTAGCTGGGTGTGGTGGTGCATGCCTGTAATCCCAGCACTCTGGAGGCTGAGGCAACAGGATCATTGCAAGTTTGAAACCAGCCTCGGGTACAAAGTGAGTTCAAGGCTAGCCTGAACTGCATAGCGAGACCCTGTCTCAAAACAAGAACAGCAACTACAACAACAACAAAGAATTTAAATGCTTCCTGGCAAAATGTGTCCAGAAGCCAGTGTGTGACCTCTGAGGGTTAGACATACATGAAGTTTCAATGGGCTGGAGTTAGGACTCAGTGGTAAAGTGCTTACCTGGCATGCATGAGGATCTGGGTTCAAACCCTAGTGTTACAAAAAGAAAAGAGAAGTTTCATCATTTTAGAAATTTGTTATGTGTAGATTGGCCTTGTAAGTGCACAGTATGATGGGAGAAAGAATACTCATTGGGAACAGGAAAAAGCAGTCAAAATTATGCATGAAGAGTAAACACGGATAATACCAGCCCGATGCAAAATAAATAAATAAATACATAAATACATAAGGACATTTTAGGAAAACAAACAATGAGAAAAGCACTGGGCTACTGTCACTGACAAGGGCCATTGGGATGAGAGATCATTCTTCAGCCAAGATTGATGTGATATGGAAAGTAAATCTCTCGCTATGAAAAAGATCCTGTTCACCTGGCCTCTCTTAATGAGAAACCCAAGGTATAAATAAAGAGCAAAATAAAAGGAGGATAATAGAAAACAGGAAGATAGAGCTTTGGCAAATGGGAAGGGACTGAGAGATGGGGGAGGGGCAGGGGATGTAAATACAATGCAGATGTGTTACGTGCACCACCGACTCCTGGTGAGGAATGTGATCATTATGTACTGCAATTGAGTACTAATAAAAATGTTTTTTAAAGAAATCCTGTTCCACTTATAGCAGGTATACTGTCTTCAGGGAGACAACTACCCATGAGTGGCCAGCCCATATTTCACAAGGTCCCTGGAAGAAGAATAGAGCATGTGAGTGTGACTTGATGCACGTAAGAGGAGAGGTGTGGGCCTAAGTAACGCTCTTGCTTACAGCAAATGACTTCAAAATTGGATCCTCTTCTTTCCCAGGCAGGAAAGGTAAGCAGGTCTAGAAATTATTTTCTCAACATAGTTTAAAAGTCTGAACAATTTTCATTCTTTTTATTAATAGTGTGGTTAAATACGTTCATCAGTTTATTAGGCATTTTTGTCCTTATTGTCTTGGTTACTTTTCTCTCATTGCTGGGACAAAATACCTGACACCCAAAATGAAGGCAGGAAAGGTTTATTTAGTTCACTGTTTGTGGAGTTTCCAGTCTATCATCAGCTGGCTCCAAGGCAGGGTGGCATGGCACAGGGGCAACACTTCAAGGCAGCAGCCAGAAAAAGCAGCCAGAGCAAAAGGGATGGAAGCCTCTTCTTCTCCTTTATATTGCACACAGACTACCTCCAGAGCAAGTGTAGCACTCACAGGACCTCCATGGTTGCCTCTTACACTAGCTGAGGATATTTACAAAGTAAGGATCCTGGCTTCCTGCTGAGTCTCTTAGTTAAATTTCTAAACTTCTCAAGTTGACACAGTGTATCAACCGTAACAATCCACCCCTTGTCAACTTGGCAACCAGACACATTTCTTTAAATCAGTCTCCAGACACAAAGACAGGCTTATTCATTTCTTTTCACAACTTAAACATTATAACACAGGTTTAACAATCCTTAAGAACCAGCATTAAGTCTATCAACATTACATTACATTAGAACCATAGCATTTCACCTCTCACCCCCAAAGACTCATGCACATCCCTTTTGGTAAAAGGCATTTAGTCTATTTCTAAAAGTTGCCAAAGTCCTAGCACTTTCAGCATTGCTGAAAAATCCAAGTCCCAAGTTTCCTCCAAGATGTAAGGCAAACCTTAGCGGCAAGCCCCTGTACAAATGAAAACAAAGTTAAACACTTCCAGCATGCAATGGCACAAGATAAATATTTCCATTCCAAAATGTACAAACAGGGAGATACAAAACACTGGGAACAAAGCAAGCCCAAAATCCAGCAGGGCAAACATTAAGTCCTGTAGTTGCAAGTCCAGCATCTGAAGCAATCTGTGGCCAATTGTGAGCTCCAAAGGGCTTATGTGGTTCCACCCCTATGGCACTTCTGGTAGTTGTAGCTCCCACATCTTCTGTCTTAGGCCTGCTTTGCTCTCTCCTTGCAACTTTCGTTGGATGATCTACATTACTGGCTTTTCCAAACTTCTGGGGTCTCCACTGCCCCTTTGGCTTCACACTCACAGCTTCACACACTGCCCTCTCAGGGGCACACTGCCTTGCCTCCCACATCTTCTAAAATCAGGGTGGAAGCACTTTTAACCTCAAATCTCTTGCATTCTGTATGCACCTAAAATCAGCACCACATGGATGATGCCAAGGTCTGCTGCCAGCTGGAGAAGTACCCAGGCTTTCTTCTCTCTTGGCTGTGCCTAGATCACTGGGCACTCTGAATCCAATTCTGAGGAACAAATCTTCTATGCTGCTGCCATTTCAGAATCTGGCTGCTTTTACTATTCTCCTGTTCCTTCTCAAAAATTGAGATTTCCTCAGACCTACCTTTATAGTCCACAGCTTTATCATAGCTTCCTTTCTGGCCAAACTCACAATGTTTTAAATTATCCTGCTGGGCTATTTGCTCTTGATTTGCAACATAAATCTGGCTTAAATTCCCCAACAATATCCATGCCACAGCCTCAACATTTGACTGCCTTGAAATTTCTTCTGCCAGATTAGTCCATCATCCTTAATCTCGATCTAAGGCAAAGTCTCTGGACGCAAGCAAAATGCAGACACACTTTCTGCCAAGCCATAACACACATCATCTGGAATCCAGCACCCATTGCAGTCCTTCCTAGCAGAAACCTCCCAAGCCTGGTTTTAACTGGTTTTCTGGTCTTCTGAGCCCTGATCAGAATCTCTGATACAGAAAAGCCTAAGGCATTCCAGTGCAACTCTTTCAGACAACATCTCCGAACCTTTCCAAACTCTTCCCACAAACCATTCCCAAAGGCTCTTGAACCACATAGCCAGGTATAGTCACAGCAACAACCGCACTCCACTGGTACCAAATTCTGTCTTGGTTATTTTTCTGTCATTGCTGGGACAAAATACTTGACACTCAAAATGAAAGAAGGAAAGGTTTATTGAGCTCACAGTTTGTGGAGGTTTCAGATCATAATCAGCTGGCTCCAAGGCAGAGTGGCATGGCACAGGGGCAACACTTCAAGGCAGCAGTCAGCAAAAGCAGCCAGTGCAAAAAGAAAGGAAGAGCAAGCCTCTTTTCCTCCCTCATATTGTATGCAGGCTATCCCCTCCCCAACCCAGGGCGGGTGTAGCACTCACACCACCTCTGTGCCCCTCTCTTGCATAGGCTGAGGATATTTACAAAGTACTAACCTGGCTCCCTGTTGAGTCTCTTAGTTAAATTTCTAAACTTCTCAAGTTGACACAATGTATCAACCATAATGCCTGGGATTTAATCTTTTAGAATTGACTACATTACAAAAGGAATAGGAAGTTCCGCGGGCTTCCTCATGTTCCCACCCTTCCAGGCAAGACTGGGCTTTTCCCTGCCCAAGGTACACAGGTGATCCTGGAGCACTGTGGCTCATTAAAGAAAAGGCCAAGTCCTGTTACCAGGAAAAGTAGATGTCAAAACACCAGGCAAAATCCCTGGTGTTACCTGCTTGCACCATGTTCAGATGTGACTCAAAAGGTAATGTAGGATACAGGAAGGGAATAGCGGGTGATGAGTGGAGGTGTGCGGGAAAGCAGGAAGAGGTAAGACAAGTGCTGAGTGGAAAATAGAAAGTGGGTGAACACTGTCCTCATGAACACTCCCAACACCCTTGGCTCCTCTGCTGGAATATAAGGGCCACCCCAATGCTGTTGAACAGGTGGACACAACTGGAGGTTCAGAAATACAGCACAGGCACCAAGCAAGTATTTGCAAGAGATGAATTCTCGCATAGCTTGTCATCTACTCTTGATTTTCCCTGCTCCTTCTCCAGTTCTGTGTCAACTGCTGGACCTGTTGACCAAAAGTGACCACAGACTAAGGTTGCCAGATTCAGCAAATAAGAATATAGGAATGATCAGCTAATTTGGATTTGAGATAGCTAGCAACTGTCTTTAAAGGACGCCCCATGTTTACGGCAGCACAATTTTATAATAGCTAAATCTTACAAACAGCCCAGATGCCCATCAGCAGGTGAGTAGTGAATAAAGGAAATGTGATATTTATATACAATAGATTACTACTCTGTCATAAAGAAAGATAAACTTGAGACATTTTTAGGTAAACCAATGTACCTTGAGACCATAATCCTAAGTGAAATAAATCAAACATACAAATTTAAATATCACATTGTTTCTCCTGTGTGAGATACCCGAAGTGTAAATAATGAGCAAAACAGAGGGTAGATATTAAGAAACAGAAAGAACTTCTTCAAATGGGAAGGGAAACAAGAACTGGGTGAGGAGGGAGGGAAGGAAGAGAAAAAGGATTTAAAGAAAAAAAGTGGAAATAGAGCTTTTGTAAATGGGAAGGGGAGAGAGGTTGGAGGGAGGGAAGAGGAAGGGGCCAACACAGAGAACCGAGCTGTGCTATTTACAGGAACAAATCCTCAGTGATGAACGTGACCATAATGCACTGCAAACATGTGCGCTACTAATAAATCAAAGAAATCCTATCCCATGTAATATTTGGACTACACTTGTACCAAAAGATGACTTACGCTTTTTGCCTGAAATTCAGAGTCTCAAGGACAGCTGTAGTTTCCCTGAGAAGCTACCAAGGGGTTTTGCTGAGAGCTCACAGCGGCAGCAGCCCCACAGAGGTAATCATTCCCCAGACGTCGGCTGCACCAAGATTCTGGAAATTGCCTCCTCAGTCACCTGTACCGGGGCTGGTTAGCAACTTTTTCTGATCTTCTTTGCTTCCCCGTATTCCTCCCACAACTGTGTAACTTTGAATGTCTAAGATATATTAGCTATTCTGCAACACCCTGATGAAATGCTAGCATTCATTATGACTTTAGGGGGAAGGTGACATTATTGCTATTTTATAGGAGAAGAAACTGCTGTGGCAAAACGAGCTGAAGTGACTTACCAGAGCCACACACCTGGTAATTGTGAAACTAGCTTTTAAACTCCGGCAGCCGAATTTACTAGCTAGCTTGACTACCACTGGAGAGGACCATAGCTGTGTATCCATGCATGTGAAGAGGCTACAAAACTCCCATAACATTCTGTATGAGATAGTCAGTATGTGTTTCTACTACACATCATACATGTAATGCATGACAAGCATTTTGTAAGTAGTATGCGTCACATGTACAAACTAGTTAACTGTTAGGTACAGATATAAATATGCATAAAATTTAGCTCCAGAATCCATAGAAACTGATCTTTCAACTGTTTTTACTAGTGGATATTAAAATATCAAATGTGTACAATTGAGAATATATGTTTATATTTATATTATATTCCATTATATGTATTCATATTATCAATTATACACAACTGATATTTTGATAGCCTTTACTGATAATAGCTGAGAAACCGGTTTCTGTAAAACACAGGAGCCAAAGTGTCATGTAAATAATAAAAAACAGTCGGAACTCTTTCTATGGATAATATCAGTTACTTAAAAAAACATACAAAGCTCATTAATGTACGAATGAGGGTGTATTTGAAGAGAAAAAGTTAATTGGCTCTCTGCGTGGGAGGAGTCTGAGACAGGAAACAAATGCAATGTTTGGAAGAAAATGATGAATGATCCCACTTAATGAGTACGTGGCAGACAAATTATTGTAATGAATATGTTTAATTAAAAAGAAGTCTGTTTCTAATGATTATACAAACCGTAAACCAGCTCGCAAACTCCAAAGATAACTAAAGACAAAGCACGTGAAGCCTGCAGAAAAAGTTGCCGGGAAGACAAGGACATCTGCTCATTGTTAAGGTTCAAAGTCAGCGTCCTAGGAATCCTAGCCTCCTTAGTATGAGATTCCCTGATTTCCTAAAGCAAGTTGCTTTAGGAACAGGAGGAAAGTGAATATTTGAAGATAAAGACAGGCCATAGGAGGATCTCATTTGTACATTTGGAAGAAATACATTTTAATATGAATTTGTAGAAAAAATTAAAATGTGAAGTTATAAAATTTCATTCAGGTCCTCTGTCCTGAAATCTACTCATGGAATCAAAGTGTCACCCAGACCTGTAGCGCTGCACTTTGTGATGTGCAGTTGACACAGAGCACGAATCGTCACATTCGCCCTCACTCCTGCCGCCATGAGAGTCTCAGGGGCAGAGGAGACGTGGAGCACCAGAGAGAACCCATCAGGGGATTTCAGTGTAGGGCTGTAAAACTGCTTCTGCCTCTGTTTCCCACGTGTGTAACTCTGTGTGTCCACGCGTGCACGCGTGTGTGTGTGTGTTGGGATTATGGGTCTCATTTACAGACAACTTCAAGGAAACTTCGATCTGGGGTGAAACCTAGAATGATTTGTTCCTGGCTTACTCTCCTCGTTCCTCCCATTTCTCTTGCCTTCTCCCAGGCAAATGGTGGGGTGGAAGTAGGGGTGTTCTTGGGCTGCCCCGAGCCAGCTCATGAGCATTTACTGTCAAATTTTTAAGTGACACGCCAGCTGCTCACTATGAATAACTGTTATTAAAATTAAAGTTAAATGGACTTGGGGATATGAAAAACAAAAGCAATCAGTACTCAAAGTCAACAATTCTTTATTATGTGATCGTATTTATGATCTTTGCTGCACATTGATTGGATCTAGAGAGTGGAATTACACTACTACACATCTCTTCACATTGGTAGCTGGACATTGACCATGATGGAAATATTTGTTCCACAGTATGTGTTACCAGTTAGAGTCCCTTCACCCCAGACAGATTTTTAGACAAGAATGAGCATGCCACTGAATAGAGCACATTGTGGGGAACAGACCTTGCTGTGTTCATCCTGTGACTGGGTAGTGGCCTTTGGGCCCTGGCTGCTATCTAAGGACATGAAAGATGATGTTGAGTCTGCAGAAAGAAAAAAAAAAAAAAAAACGAGATGTGGTCCCAGTGGGTTGTCATTCTGGGGAAGCATTATAGAGAGGAATTAAGACTCTGGCTAGGAGTTTAAGATGAGACTCAAGAAAAATCAAAAGCAAGAGAACCTAAAGTAGGAGACAGGCAGTGAAACCCCAGCACGATCATTCAGCTGGGCGCTCAGTAGGTTGTATGGGGTAAATAGCCAGAGTGGAGAGGGAAGAATCATTTAAAAAAGGAAAAGCACTGATTTGCACATTTACCTTACATTTCTTTAAACAAAACCTAGTTTTTCTGAAACCACCTTTTATTCTATTCAAAGTTCTTCAAATTTTAATGTCTGAATTCACATTAAAAAAGAAAGAAACCAGATTAAAACAATTTACAGTGAAGTATGATTAACATTAGTGAATGCTAGAATGAACATTCATACTCACACATACACACACACACACACACACACACACACACAGGTTGTCAGGAATAGCACCCACTGGGAAGCACTGTTGGAAACAGAATTAGTAGCAGACCCCTAAGTTCCCATCTGATCATTCCTTGTAGAAGAATGAGGCAGAAGAGCTGAGGACCCCAGGCCTCGAGCTGCAGGATTAGAGAAGCACTGGCCCCTCCCAGGTATGCGTGCCTGCTGAGATGTACCAGCGACTCGGGCCCCGCTGTACCCGCCGTGTTAGTATTCCTGAGCGGGGAACCACAGTCCATGCACCGGACACTGGGGTCTATGCCTTGTCGTTTCAGTTATATTATACGTCACATTAGCTGCAGAAGTTGCTGCTACATCAGGGTTTATGGTGGGGGACACCTCATCGATCTTTTGCCAGGCACGATTATGGATTGAAGTCAACCTGGCCTTTGTATAAGATTGGTTCACCCTAAGAACTGAGGCACAGTCAATTACCAGGGAGTCTGCAGAAACACCACGCCTTTTGTCAGAGGGCAGCCTGAGGGCGATCACACTGGGCAAATTTATCCTTTCTCCGTGCTGACATTTGGCCTGCATTCTCCAAGAGATTCGTGCACTGTAACCCATGTCCCAATCAGCACAGACTAACTGCTCTCCACTGAATGCACAGTGTAAGAGGAGTTTTCTATGTTAACCCCATAGGTCTTTTCCTATCTTGCTGAATATCTCATTCCCCTGCTGAAGCGACGGTTCTTGGCACTTTAGGACCCTCAGTACAAAGACCAGAGACACAGGTAATAGACACTTTTTTCTACCAACTGCCACCTGCTGCAAAGAAAAACACTGTGAATAATAGTTAATGTCTGTTGCAGACATGGGGGCATGATGTAGTATACATTTGTTATTTTCCCTAACTTTTCAGTAACTCCTCACTGGTTTGAAAGTTGTGTTATTTAGACACCTGTTTTTCTCCTTAAAAACCACAAGTTACACAATGAAATTTTATTCTGCACTCACTGCAAAGAACTGAGCTATCAAGGCATGAAGGAAATACATATTACTATGTGAAGACTTCAACTGTGTAAGTACTAGAAAACACAAAACTATGGACGTAGAGAGATGTCAGTGGTTACCAGGGACTGGGGGAAGATGGGATGAAGAGATGGAACACAAGGCATTTTTAGGATGAGGAATTACTCCGTAAGTCATCGTGTCGTTTTTCCAAACTCATAGAGCGCACAATACCATGAATGAACCCGATGCACATTGCAGACTTCAGGCAATTATGTGGATGTCCGTTCAACATCTGTAGGACACACACTGTTCTGGTGGGGGTTTTAATGCGGAAGGGTGCTCCTGTGAGAAGACGGAATATAGGAGACAACTATGCATCTTCAACTCAGCTTTGTCTAAGTCTGAAATTGCTCTTAAAAAATATATACATAGTCTTTAAAAATTGCCTCACAATATAAAATCTCTGCTATAACCTTTCTACAGGCCATATCTTCATGGTTGATTAGAAGAAAATTAGCTTAATAGGCCATATCTCTTTTAGGTAATCTTCTAGTAAGATCAAATCGGGCTATGTCTAAGATCAGAAGAAAAGGGATACTACAGTTTCTGAAGGGATTTTTTTTCTCTTTCTCTCTTTGGGTGTGAGAAAAGACAGGATAAATTGATCATTTGAAATATATTTTCTTCTGTAAAAGGAATGACAATACCCGTTCCCTGTTGCCTTTGTAAGGATGGAGTCGTTTCTCCTTTTTATGGGATTCTCAGGTCACTTTCTGTTGGATAAATTTAAATAACCACCAAAAGGAACACAGAATACATTGCCTCCCACAGGGGTGTGGTTGAAAATATAAGGACACATGAGAACAAATGACTTCTAAATGTGGAGGTAGACTATTTCCCAACAAGTTTGGTACTTTTTTTTTTAAACCTTCCACCATGCTTAGCAAAATCAGTGAAGCCTCACTAAATATTTATTGCAGGACCATATTGGAGAGCATTTTATCATTAAAATCATGTCTTTTATTTTATTTTGCTTCATAATAACTTCAAAGATAGATTAAAAAAAAACAAGAAAATAACCCACATATTATGAGTAAAATATGAGTCTCTGGGAGGCTACATGATTTGCACAAATTAGCCAAGCCTCTTCCTTCCGAAGTTGGTAAATTTACCTCTCACCATACCACTTTCCCATTCCCCGTGAGTTTCACCGCTTTAAGTTCCAATTTGCTCTTCAAAGAGCACCTGAGTTCTCTCTGCGGCGTCTGCTCCTGAAGTTCATTCCCTGGTCACACCTGGCATTGCTCTTACAGCGTTCGTGAGAGAAAGTTCGTGACCTGAAGCATGAACGTTCAGGCTCTGGAAGCCAGATCTTCGCTTGACTCCCTGATCTCATCTCAAAGGAGGCTGTTTGTTCTGTTTCTCAGCTCCAGGTTCTTCCTGGAATGAAACCTTCGCATGTATTCTTCACTGTGTTTCTAACATGCTTTTCCTCTTTAATCCCTCAGATCTGTTCCATCTACCCTTTGGGGTTGCGCATGATTCAGTCACTCATCAGAGGTTTCCCCATGTCACATTTTGGGGTAAGAAGCTCTGTTTTTTACTCTTACTCTCTGCTCATAAAGAGGAAATTTGTCAAGCTCTTTTCCAGCTCTCTAGAATACTAAGTCTTTATGTGGTCAATTTTCATTAAGTGGAAGTTACAGTGAGAGATAGGGTCCTCCTTTCACCTCAGAAATCTAAACGTAGATACCCATGTTCCCAGCTTTCCTTTCAGCCAGAGTACAAATGAGAGAGTGAGATTTAGAGTGCTAGATCCACCTACTCCCTGCTTTGAATGAGAAGCTAGTGACCAACACAGGTGCAATGGAGAAAGTCTCTACTCAAGACAATGGCAAGAACATGCCAATGTCCTTTGAAGAATCCTGGAGGTGGCGATGGCATTGGTGCTGATGGGAGGTCCCTGAATCCTTTTCTACCATGCCACGAGTGCACATGAAGAGTTTGCAGAGTAGAGGAGTCAAACGCAGTTTCTTCATTAGACTAGTTCTGCAGCTCAATTCGGGGCACAAATGTGACTATGCATCTGCTGTTGTCCAACTTTCTCAATTTAGTTTCCAACTTGTCTACCAAGTCTATGAACTACTACATTTTCTTTGATAAAAATGTATTTCTACCTCCATCAACCAGAATCAATTTCTGTTACTAAAACTCAGAATTCTGACTGATAAAAGTTCCCTGCTCTTTATAACACTGTGCACAATTTTAAATAAATATGTATTTCAATGATGACCACTCTCCTCACCAAACTATAAGCTTGATGAATAGTACACCTTATGGACATACTTGTCACATAATAAATAAAAAACAAATCTGCCTACTGAAATAATGAGTAAAGTGTGCAAAGCACTGTGACATAATGGTGGAGAGGGTAAGGAGGAAGAGGGGACAGGAGCAATCACAAATCACAGTCACAAAGGAAGATCACAGTCACGATTCTCAGCAGAAAAAGATGTTTATGACACCATCTTTGGGAGCATTTTATAATAAAATCATGTCTTTTATTTCACTTTGCATCTGGATAATTTCAAAGGTAGATTAAAGAAAGAAAATAACCTCCACTTTATGGAGCCTGAATAACTTGTTCAAACTAAGAAAATCTCTTCCTTCTGAAAAAATATATTATGTATTATATGTTTTCTATATGAAATAATGAATGGCCATTATAAAGAAAGAGTGTGAAAATGCAGGAAAATAGAAAAAGTCAAAATAGAGAGCAGAGGCCATTGGTCAGGCATAATTTTAAAAATAGATCAAATTTGAAAATTCAAAACCCGATGGAGGGATTGTTCTGGACAAATGGAAACACAAACAAAGGCAGCGTATTTGGAACATGCAGAGTTATGAGGTACAAGTTGTTGTTTGTCATTTAATTATGACATAATGACAGGTCACGGTTATGCTTTGAGAAAGTCAATGGGACAGAATAATTTAAAATGTACCAGAGAAAAGAAAGGATAGACATAACAAAGACAGATATTTGAAACTTTAGTATAATTCCTAGGGCATTTTTCTAAGTAGTGAAAATGAATGAAAGGGACAGACTTATGAGCTATCAAAGAGGTAGGACTCTAAAGATTTAGAAACTGGATAGAAGAAATATACTAGCAAAGAAAAGGAATTTTAAGTGAATTTAAAGATTGAGTAACCGGGAAGATGGCAGCAGCAAGGAATAGAAGGAAACCAATGGGCAAGGTGAAGTTTCATCATCAACCACGAAGTTTCTTGTAGCACACATTGAGCTCCATGTACAGGTGTATTCCAGGTGATAATGGAAACAGAGGTCTGAACTCTAAGACGGAAAGCAGTGTCTTGGGCGAAGATTGGGCAATGAAGCAGAATAGACCAGCACACTCTCAGGGGTCTTAAACTCCGTGACACCACTTCTACCACCCCTCTTCCCTCTTCAGCAAGGGTTCCACTTCGCCACTTTTGGCTCACATTTAGGCAGCAACCTGGAGCACAGAGCAGGAAGAGCTTGGAATTTATGCTTCCCCTCCTTGTCCTCCGTCCCTCCTACCTTTCCCAGGGAGCCAGGTGGAGACTGGGGAATCCTGCTCCTACGATGCCACAGTGAGCTGGAACTTCCTGCCGGGTTGGGCAGACTTCTGCCTGAGACTTAGCCTTCCTTGCTTGGCTTCCTCTACTTCCCCATCTTGTTTTACTCATTGCCCATCCAGGCTCTGTGCAGATAGTTCTTTATGATCCCTGGCATGGGAGTCTACCTCAGGGTCTACTTTATCAAATATTAAGGGAGTTGATGAGCACTTTGATTCCAATTATTAATTTCCATATTTTTGTATTCTAGTATTTTTGCACCACTTATTTTGCATAAAATGCACAAACATTTGAGAATTTTGAGCCCTCTTGGTAAACAGACTGAAATCATCATGCAATGACGCTCTTGATCACTTTCTCAGCAATGTATTTCTGTGTTTAGTCTGGTATTAGTGGCACCTTTTAGGCTTTCTTTTGTTCTTTTCATGGCACAAGTAAAATATCTACATTCTTTCATGTTCAATAGTTTTGTGTCTTTGTATTTAAAGTAAGTTTCTTATAGTTAGTGTACAGTTGGGTAGTGATTTTTATTCAGTCTGGTAATACCTTGCCTTAGAATTGAAGATTTTAGGCAATTTATATTTAATGTGATTATTTGGTATATTTCTAACATCTATTTGTTTTTTATTTGTTCCATGTATACTTCACACCCCTTTTCTGTTTTGCATGACATGTTTTGGATCAAATGTATCTCTTTTGTGATTCCTATGTATCTCTTCTACTGGCCTATGTCTTGGTTACTTTTCTCTCCTTGCTGGGACAAAATACCCAACACCCAAAGTGAAGGAAGGAAAGGTTTATTTAGCTCACTGTTTGTGGAGGTTTCAGTCCATAATCAGCTGGCTCCA